>JASDQU010738388.1:32697-43004 GCA_032191745.1 Picea mariana | reverse complement strand
CGATGAATCCAAGATGATGCATAAATGTCGGTCTTGTACCCCCAGTTAATTTCATGTGTTCCTCTACATAACATGCATTTTCCATAGCTTCTGCTATCGAATACGGTTTCCACATCCGCACCATAGCTCTTATCTTAGGGTTCAATCCATAGACGAAGCGCTATGGTTGTCATTGTTCATTATCCATATACAAAACATATTTGACCAATTCCATAAATCTGATCTCATATTCTTCTACAGTTCTTTTTCCCTGTACTAAGGCATGAAACTCCTCTACCTGTTGTTCCTCATAATAAGCTGGTAGATATCTCCTTCGGAACCCCTCCTCAAAAAGTTCCCAATATACGGTGTCTGGGGTAAGATGTAGTTGTCTTTCCAGGTTGCCCCACTAGTTCAAGGCACTGTCTCTTAACTAAAAAATTGCTATCTTCACCTTTGAGTTGGATGCATAGTCCCTTAAGGAAAAACACCTTGTTATTCCTTCCAACCATGCTTTCACGCGTTCACTAGCACAACCCCCAGCAAACTCCAGAAGTTTGATCTTCTGCAATTCTCGAGTGATGTCTTCGGGTGGAGGTCCTCCCCTGGAATCGCTCGACACTTATGGATTACCCATTCCATATGGTGGGGGTTCCACTTCTGTCCCTGCTGGTTGTCACCCCTTCAAAGTCTCATTTGTGGCCTCCAACAAGCACAGTATGACAGCTAGTTCGGGCGATGGTGGTGGTGGCGCTGGCGGTGTTAGTGGTGCCTATGATGATGCTTCCCTACCTTGATTCCCTCAATTCCCAACCATCCTATATGATTTAACCTGCATCAACCAAAGTTTTCAGGGTGAGTTCAAGGACGTTTCAAATGTGCACTACTTAAACTAGAAACAGAGTTACGCGTAAGTTTTTCTTTACTTGTCTGTAAACAGACATTACTCTCTTTAGGGGATTGGCTAGGTTAGGGATAAAGCATCTAAGATTGATTTCTTCACCTATGAAAACTATTGACTCCCTTTCCCGGTAGATACGCTAGCCTTGTGTCATACTCGCCAATTCCTCTAGCTTACTCTCCTAGTGTGTATGATGCCTCCTTCTTGCTTGTCCTAGTCTAAGTCCTTTAAAATTTTTGCTTACAACTAATTATCCTTTGATGCTTGACTCATGGGCTCGCCTTGGCACGTTGTACATATGCATTGAATTGTGTGTCTCGGTGGCTGCAGGTGTGATTCTTGAGGATTGTAGAGTGGTTTTTGGGCATTGGAGCTTAGCACTTGTGCGTTGTGGTTATGTATTGTTTTGAACTTGTGGTTGTATGATGTAGTGAGCCTGAGGTGATGCATTGAAGCTTAGTGTTTGGCTTTTACTGGTGGAATGGAATGGAAGAGCTCGACGATTGGCTCGATGAGTTGTGTGTAAGGTCTCGTGAGCTTGACGCTTGGATAATCGGAGATTATTCTTCAGGGTAGCACTTTGCTACTATTGATAATTAAATTATTTATATGTGAATTTATTTTGTAAAAGTGATATGTGTGGCATGTTGGTGTTAGTGCTCTTCTTAAGGTGCTTCTCTTGGTGGGTGGTCTTGGGTTCAAAATCGATGGACCCTCTAACATTTTAATTAACTTTAATGTAGTTTAAGTTTACACTAAATACACAATTAATTTAATGAAATTGTTTTTTTTAAAGATAATTAATTACACTAATAATTTTAAAGTTACTTAATTATCTTTAAAAAATATTTTTTTTATACTAAATTAACCTAAATTAACTTTAAATTAATTTAAACTAAATTGACCTAAAATATTTTACACCAAAATAATAAAAAAAAAATTTAAACGAACACACACAAACTTTAATAATAAAATATATAAAAATTTTAATAGAATGAAAAAAATAATTAAAAGAAAAACAAGTGTGGGAAAACATGGATTCCACGTGCCCGCCTTGCTTCCTCCAACACCTTCCTTTACTAAACCCTAGCTATACATTTCCCATCATTTTCTTTTGGCTACGCGGTAAGCCATCATGGTCATTCCCTCTACATCCTTTTTTTTTTTGGTGGTTCTCTCGCTAAACTGGTACCCAATCAGTTCTTCCCTAGTTTGTTGGTTGTCCTTGCCTGTGTTGTCACACTAGAAAAAAAATATACATAGAGGACTGATAGATTATGCTCTATTGTGTTTGCCGATTTTATTGTTTGTGGACACGTTCTACATTAGATTATGCTCCCCTCCTCGGATGTGGCTTGCTGCTTTGTACACTGGGATTTGTATGTGTAACAGATTGTGGACTTTGGTAGATGCAATGAATCATGAGACTTGGCCCTCGAGCCCATATATATATATTTTTACTGAAGACATGTGGAATGAGTAAAGATTGGTGCTAGTGCTTAGAGTGTTTACAGATATAACTATGGCATGTTCAATGAGAAATATCAGCGTCAACGATGTGGGCATTGATTCAGCATGCGAATCGCCAATTCCATATCTTTTCAGTGGAGTGGTAGCCATAGTAGGGGCGATAGCATTAGCGTTGTTTCTTTTTTCTTGTAGTTACTGGCGGATTAGACTATCTGACCTTTTCGAACGTGGAAACTAGGTCCATATTGGTGGTTCGATTAAGCATAACGAAATGGATGAACTCTAGACCCATGATGATAAGGATGAGAGAGTCGTTGTGATAATGGATGGAGAGGAAACACCGACTTTTCTCACCAAACCAATGCCTCTCATTGGAGGATGAGACTTGTGGAATGGAATCTGGCTTGGCACTTGTGCTTAGTGTGTTCGGATTGTGTTGGTTTATGTGTTGTTTATAACCTGTGATTATATGTGCAGGTGCTATCTTGGTGACTAGGATCTCGGATCTTGGTGTTTGAGCCCCAATTTTTTTTTTCTTTTTATTGAAGAGCAATGACGGGTTAGGGTATCAGGTGGTGGTTTTTCCGAGACTTCGACAGCAAAAAACTCCGCCACTGCCTTCTGATGCTCGAAGGGGTCCAACAAATCACAGAATGTTACATCCATCCAGTGAGACCAGGTTAGGGTTTTAAAGGCGTGGAAAACAAGCTACAGCCACTGCGATAGCCAAGGAAAACAAGTTGATGCGCGTGCACTGGTGCTGGTTTTGTCAGACGCATAGCCACAACAGGAAGCCACAGGTAAAAACAATGCTGACTCATGCATTTCATTAGGGTTAGGATGAGGAAAAGAAAGAAGAGTCAAACTCAACCCAACTTAGATTTTACTGCACCCAACAAAGGATTTGATCCCCTAAAACCTAAAACAGCTTCAGTGAATGAATATGAACAGTGACACATTGTCAACAACTAAACAAAAATATTAAATTAGTATCGAATGATAGAGGAGAGGAGAGGATTCTATCACTATGCAGCACACATCATCATTATCATGAGGCAACTGCTAGGAAACTAGTGTCAAAGTTAAATGGTGTGTTGTCATTCTTTTTATTTTTTTTACTAGTCTGAAAGTTAAGTGGTGGGCCGTCATTCTTTTTATTTTATTTAAAAAAAAAAAGAGGAAATAACTACAAGTATTGGCATTCAAATTGTCATTCATTTCTGAACAAAAACTCAATCTGAATATTGCCATCAAAATTTGATCAATTAGAATTTGCTCATGTCTTCAAATCTATCCAAATCGTTACAATTCCAACCATTATTTGCCAAATTCTCATGATATGAACAACCCATATACAACACCGACCATACTTTCACCCCTCATTCTACCTATCCCATACCTTCTTTGATATAACTTTGAATAAATAGAAAGACTTGATTAAAAGTATAAGTAGAAGCACTTCTGTAATATGATGCTATTTTTTTTTGTAGATTTTTATTTTTAGAAGAAAAGCTATTTCTAAAAAAATACAATCAGGTCCATGTGCAGGTCCAGCTTCTGGGCAATTTGCTAGATGCAAAGCATGAACTTAAGCATCCAAACAAGAAATTATGGAAATCATGATGGCAAGGTATGAGAAGAAGGTTATGCGTCCACAAACTCATAGTCATCTGATATCTCTATCTCTACAGTTTCTATATCCGTGTTAAAATGTTCAGTATGTATATTATTATTCATATTTATATCTGAGTTAAAAAAAAAACTTCCCTAAGTGTATTATTATCTATATTTATATTTGCATTAAAAACTTGTGTGTTGGATTCCAGGTTAGGTGGAGCTGGAGTTGGAGCTGGAGCTTGGCCCTCAGGCCCAGAAATTTTAGAGAGTTTCAGTGTGTTTAAATTTCTGTGTGGGGTTTGTTTAAATTTCTAGGTGGGTAGGTAGACCCTTGGCTCCATATTTTGAACCAGGGCTCTAATACCATGTGTAGAGACCTGACTTAATTAAATCCCAAAATTTTGTACAATTAAACATATAATTCCTTTCTTTGCATAAATAATTCATACACCATCATATAAGCATAAATGTTTAGCAGAAATTTAAAATTATTCCACAGCATGAAAATAACTTAGCAATTCATAAATAAAATACCTACTTTTGATTCTAATTCCCGCCAATATAGTTGTCCTTTCCCTGCTGCCTTGCCTAGCCTGATGCAATAACCAACTCTGCCCAAACTGACTAACCTCCCAGCTAGCTAGGAGCAGCCTATCCAACTCCCTATCTCCAAGAAACCGAAAGGAATCCTGGCCTCCATGCCCAAAACCCCCAGCAACCTGGTGCCCCCTGCAATGGTTCACCAAAAACTGCAGAACCCAAAAACAAAACCAGAAAATCCCCAAAACCAGAACTACAGTCTCTCCTCTCCCATAATTCTGCCTTCCCCCTCTTCTCATCGTGCCTCCCATAGGACTCTTCCCCCGTCATATTTTCCCCTTCACTGACTCTCTTCCCCCCTCATTAATTTCCTTATCCCCTCCTTTGTTACCTTATCCCCTTCTTTATTATCTTATCCCCTTATTTATTATCTTATCCCCTCTATTTAATGTTTCTTTCCCCCCTTTAATTCTTTACTCAAATAATTAATGAGTCAATTAATTAATTAATTAATCATTGATAGATATGAACAAGTAATTAATAAATAATTAATTAGTTAATATTATTAAGAAATAATTATTGTTTAACTAACATATTAGGATAGACAGATTATCAAATTAATTATAATTAATAATCCCTATGTTTCTATTTAACCAAGGTTGTTACATTGACTCATACTCGTCCCGATCTTTCCTTTGCTATTGATATTTTTTCCTAGTATATACAAACACCCCATGAAATCCATTGGAAAGTAGCTAAAACGATACTTCGCTATGTCCATGGTACAATTTAGTTCATGATACATTACAGTTCATGGGGGACTCCTTTATTGGTTGGTTTCATTGATTCATATTGGGCCAACGACCCTGATGCTCAGAAGTCTACTGTAGGTTATGTTTTCATCATCGGTTCAGGACCTGTCACTTGGGTCTATAAGAAACAACAGGCTATTGCACTTTATTTAGCATAAGTAGAGTATCGAGCAACAGTAAATGTAAGTCAGGAATCCTTGTGGCTTCGACATATCCTTTCAGAGTTTGGATTTGAGCAACAACATCCAACCAGCCTTTGGTGCGACAATCATAGTTCCATCAAGATCGCCAAAGACCCAGTTCAACATTAGCGCAACAAGCACATCAAGCTACATATGCACTTCATCAGAAAGCTAATTCATGATCAATTTATCGAAGTGATCTTTTTCCTTACAGAAGATCAAGTTGCAAACATTTTCACAAAGTCTCTTACAGAAGCAAAGTTTTCCAAATTTTGATCTATGTTAGGAGTTCAGGAAGTTTTCATTAAGGGGGGATAGGTTGTAATTCCTCCTTCCTTCACCTACTGTGTTACTATTGTAAATCCTTTAATCCTATCCCAAGTTGTTCTTAAGGGGGGATGTTAGGATATTTAGACACTTAGGATTTAGTTAATATCTACTTGGTCTAGTGTGTCGTTAGGTAAAAGTGTGTTTCTTAGTGTGTTTCTTTAGTATGTATTAGTATGCATTTGTAGTGAGTAAATCTGATGGTCATGATATGTTCCCAGCATAGATTTATCTGACGATTCATACTCTCCTCGATATTAATGGCCATTGATCCATGGCTTAGCACCCGATTGGTCCATGATCTATATTTAAAGAGAATGGAGGGTCATTTGTTGATGATCGATTGTGAGAAAATTTCTTGTAAAATCTCTCTGTAATATTTTTCTTTTGCATTAATAAATTGCTCCAAGTGGCCGCATTGGTTGGGGCCGTGGATGTTTCCCCGTAGGGGTTTTACCACGTGAAAAAATCAGTGTGTTGATCTTTGATATGGTTATGTGAGTGGTTACTGAAGGTGTTCTTCCTCTGTTGGAATATCTATGTTTTCCAACAGTGTGTGTGTGTGTGTGTGTTTTCCTAAAACAAATTTTATGTGAGTCAAATACGCCGACAACACCAAGCGTTGTAGAAAATAGGATAAAATTTATTTAATTCACAAACTATATATGGAAACCTTCACAATTATATGCAATGTCGAGTGAAAATCTTGGACAACAATCCTGGATGAGTTGTATGGTGGGGCTTAAGAAGAATTGGATGCATCCGTGGAGGTGGCTTGGGGAAGCTACCAAACTCTTTGATGAGGTGCATTGGACATATTGTTGCAGTGACGTAGGAAGTGAAGTATGTATGTGACACACTTGAGAGGATGGATGAGGTTCCCTGGTGTTTGGTGCCTTAGCCAAATTCATTCGGTCGCGATGATAGTGCCAGAGTTTGGATGCTTACAGAGGGTTCAAAGAATTTGTTTTCCAAGATATGGATGAAGTCAGTAAAGGAGTTAGGCACAAATTGTTGGAAAACAACCTGAATGGGAAGAATGCAGACTAAGTGACCAGGTGGTGTTCACTCTCCCTTGGTATGGGACATTGGATGAGGTAGAGGATTCCTTGGTGACTTGCATAAAATTGTGCAATGACTCACAAAGATGAAAAGGGTCATTGGTTGAGGTTGGTAGAATATTGGTGTGAATGTGCCTAAGGTATGAAATTTATTTGAGGTGACTCATTCTTCTTGGAGCATTATTGATAGTTCATTTAGCACATTTGACTAGTGTAGGCATGTTGGCCACACTCATTGCAAATGATGAGTTGCGTTGAGTTGATTTGACAAAAGGGGGCAAGTTGCGGGCTTTCCTTCATTTGGAGGATTGTGTGAACATGAATATTGCAACATGAAGAAATCACTTGGACTTGTGCATTTTCCTTTCTTTGGGAATAATGGTTGAGGGTGAAGTCTAAAAATTCCAAGGCATAGAGAGGAATACGCAGTATCATGGCCAAGTGATGAGGTAGTGAAGCAAAGGGAACTTGTCTGGACACATAGTTCTTGCAGCAAATTGACTAACTGTGCCATGAGAAGGGTAGTGGAGTCAAGTTGTCGTAGAAGAATTTTTTTGGGGGTTACCTGATAATGCAAAAAGGTGAGGGGACACCTTGCCTTGGTATGAAATTGTTGAACATATGGACCAAATTGTGAAAGGAAGTGACCAATTTCTACATTAGGGTGTGAAATATCAAGGGGTGTGACGGTTGAACTGGTCATTCGACTAGGTCATGACTTGGGCAAGAGAAAGAACATGACAAGGGGGTAAATAGGATGGACACACTAGTAGGTTCAAATTACATCACTTATACATTGTGGAGGGTATCTTTGAAAAATATCGAATCATGGAAGCAATGGTGAGGCAAGGATGGACACTTTCCTTCGTCTTTCATGTTAGACAAGGTGACGAACTTGTGACAAAAAATACTAATTTCGAGCACAAGGAAGTGCATTATCATGAGTTGAGAGATGATTAGATTAGCTACCCAATCATTCCAAGGAATTTGGGACATTAGTGTGTGGAGAGATGGCAGAATTGGTTGAATTGTGGTCATAGTAGAAAGATCACAAGAATTCAACTCTTAGGAAAACTTTTGAAGTGAAGTATGTGACAATCCTTGAGATGCAACGATATTCAAAGATGGGGTAGAGATGCCATGGAAATCAACAGATGATGTGAGATACGACACAAACTTGGAGTGGGGGAGGATGTAAGGTCTCCGATGACACCCACCGAGAATGCATGCTCGTTGGGAAGATTCTATGATGGAGCAAACAAATAGCACAAGGAATAAGCAATCGGTTGGGAGAAAGAAGATGTTTGGGTGTGGGGAGGAGAAGCTTTGGCACATGATGGTGACATGCGACATTAAGGGGACACACACCTTACTTTACTTATAATGTTTTATGAATACTTGGGTTACGTTTGGGAAAGGGCGTGGAAACTTAGGAGCATGCCTAAGGAGTGCACAAGACCACTCCTTGGGCATGATACATGTTCAGTCCCTATTTTGACATGTATAATTCCCTATCTTACCTTGTATCTAAGCCTTTTTGCCTATGTTACAAGACTATACTTGACTATTTCCTCCCAAACACATACCTAATGACCTTGTTCATGTTCACAAGAGGTAATTGATGATTTAATGCATGTTTGTTTAACTTTCTTGAATTAATTCAATTAAAGTGTTCTACTTTGTATAGTCCTAATGGTTTGACTCATGAGCAGCCTATCCGGTACTACCAGTCACCATGTAATCCAGTACCAAAGCCATTCTGCTACCCAAGGCAGTTCTGATCTGATACTATCTGCTCCAAATCCATTCTGGTACCAAGTTGTGCGCTATTTCGGTATTGTCTACTTCGCGTTCATTCCGGTACTCAAATTCACAACTGTGCATATTACGGTACCAAAACCTCTATTTACAGAATGTGCCAGTTGGACCAGTATGATGGTGAAGATTTCGAGAAGGAAAATAAACAGAATCTCCCAAATCAATTTTCCAGATTACGAGAGACTCCGTCGCTGATGCACTTCGTGTCATGAGGATGGAATCGATTCCTAGAAATTCGATGTAAATATCAATTGTAAAATCTCTCAAACTGTTTAATACTTATCTATAGATATTGATAGTATCAACTTACCTTATATAAGGAACGTTGTATAGGTGATAGTGTGTGTGCATAATAAGGAATGTAACAAAGTATGCTATCAGAGCCAGACAATACATATTTTTTCTATGTATGAAGTAAAGAACTGTTGATCCAATTTACCAGTTGAATTAATACAAAATATCTATTATGAAAATTCCTGAGTATGAGTGAAAAGATTTAGTCTGTTACTTTCTTAAGAGGTTCCTTGTTGGTTCAGCAATGTCCCACCGCCCCAACTAAGGTAAACCTCCATGTATACGTTCTATGTGTTTGTGTGAGTATTTTACATCAGTGTGTGTGTGTGTTAATGATATTTAATCCATTTTCGGAATTCAACATTGAGTTAATTGTTTTTGGATTGGTGTGAACAATCAGGTGCTAGATCAAATAGATATTTCATTCTCGAATGTTGGAGATGGCCATTTAATTATTTGAAGTGTGGAATTGATATCTTGAGTTTATGATTGCAATAGATTTAGTATATCAAGGGACTAGAAGACTTTATATCTCATATTCATGCTCTAAAATGGAGTCTCTCAGTTATGTTGAATGTTCCTTGTACTGGTTTGTTTGAATTGCATGATGCTAGAGTTGATTTTGATTTCAAGAGTGATTGGAGTTGATTGTTATTTACTGTTTTGATTGCTACAGGAGATAAGATTCTTAAGTTCATCCCTCTAATTCATGAGCCTGAAATGAACAGACTTGTTTCTCTAGGATAGAATCTCTTTGATTGTTTGTTTGTTTAAGTTTCATTATCAATTTTCTCTTCTAAGTTCAAAGATATTTGAAGTAATTAGAAATCTTAGAAACAAAGTTTTTATGTTATTAATTATTTCCTATATGCAACAGATTTAGGTAGGTTACCTATTCTTGGGACATATAGTGTAACAACTCTTTTGATTATGAATTCTAGATTAACATTTAAATGAGTGTAAGATATATATTCAACATATTTATACACCAACATTTTGGCATCATTACCAGGGAGTTGTAAACGGTAATAGGTATCATTTTGAGTTTTGATTGGTTTGATGAAGTTTGGATTGGATTTAAGGACAATCTGAGGGCAAAGAGAAGATGCTAAGATGAGAGATAAGAACCTGCGCATCCACTTTGGTGGGGTTTCTCCAGAGTCAGGTTGTCCTCCTACCTTTGATAATTAGGAGTCTGTGTTTTTATTCATTTTACTTGAATTTCTTTTATGAGTAGGTATAGGGATAATAAAGGTAGATTTATTGCCCCTAAGATTTCATAAAAGCTAGAAAATTAAACAACAAC
>JASDQU010738388.1:19578-32630 GCA_032191745.1 Picea mariana | reverse complement strand
CCCCCTCTCCCGACACTAATTCATCTAAAAATCATGCAGGAAAAATTCTCAGAGGAGAGATCTTAAAAAAAACAATTGCAACAACAACAAAGGGCACTAAATATGAAGCCATTGTTTAGATTGAAGACATAAGACAACAAGAAAGAGAGGAAGCACTAGCGACCCCATCCAAAGGAGAAACTGGAAAAGAAGCAGAGGTAGTAATAGAAGAGGTTGCATCTGCTATTAGAAGGCCACACAAAACCTTGGAATAGCTAGAGATACCAAGCAACCTAGTGGTGGAACCATCACTCAGTGGAGAGACCTCACCGCCCCCCTACAGGTTGTTTGGAGAGATGGAAGAAGAAGAGAGAAATATAGCTAATGAAACAGAGACATTTGGATTCCCCATACTGGATATCACTAAAGACGTTTCTATGAAGAACATTACATTATCTTCACTTCCTCATTTCCAAGGTATGTTGACAGAATACCCTGACTCATTTCTATTTTAATTTTACATATTGTGTAGGAGCTATAACTACACAAATAATGCTCAAAAATTAAAAATTTTCCTAGCTACACTAAAAGATTCGGCACTAAGGTGGTTCATGAGCTTAGGGGAACACACCATTTTGTCTTGGAATGGTATGAAGGAGACCTTCCTCCAAAAATGCAAAGATTACTGCAGACCTAGGGATGCTAAGAATGATATATTCAAAATGTAGCAATCTGAAGAAGAAAGCTTAGAAGATTACCTAGAGAGGCTCTTATACAATTACCAAAAAACTAAGCAGTTTTCCTTAGACACAACTATAGTTAGGAATGTCTTTATAAAGGGTGTGAGGGATGATTTCATTGAAGTATTAAACCTCATGATCTCTATGGATGTGTACCAAAATCCATTTGCATACATAGCAGAGTATTGTAAAATATACTCCCACGGTCAAGCTAAAACTGGGAAAAGTATAAGGGATCCTACCAACAGAATTGTTAAACCCACATCTGGAGGTGTCACTAGGATTGAACTGGGAAATCTATTAGAAAAATTCAAAACAGATATCCTAAAAACCATCAGTTACCAACTTGATACCATGAAAATTAAAAGAAAACAAGAGGAAGAAAATGTCGTGTTAGCAATTTTTCGTCATCAGTGTAGGAGGAAGCACCCTGAAAAGGAATGCCCCCTCAATGTTATTGAAATATGTGGTATTTGTATAGAGGACCATCCTACTAATGAATTCCCTTCTCTAATTGGACTCAAGGCCATGTTCAACGGAAGAGGAGAACCTGAAACATCCTACCACCCTAGGAGACCATGGAGACAGCAAAACCCCAACACGTTTGCAGACCCATCTACACAATACCCCCAATAGCAATGGGTACCCCCCATGTCTTATCCTCAATGGTTTCCACAAACCCAACCTTGGAGAAAAGGATGGAGAGGACCTGTATATGGGAATGTTCCCTTCCAACTAGAAAATTTTCCCACCTATCCACAATACCCTTCGAATATTTCCTAGTTGCTCCCAAGATTTAACCCTCCTTCTCTTCTTCCGCCCCCACAGTTACAACAACAACTCACACTACCCATGAATCCAAATATGCAGCAACCAATGCAAGTTGCACCTATCCAAAACCCTCCTCGACCTACCCCTATTCCTGCACAACCTATCCCTAAACCAAATAACAGGCCGATACAACCTATACAAAATGTTGAAGTACAAATCTTCCCCACATATGTAATAATGCCAACTCCATTAAATGGAATTGAATTAATATCAGGAAGGGTTGTAAACAAAAACAAACCCCACTATGGTTATCCAATAAGAAAAAGTAGATAATCACACAAATTAAGAATAAAAAATAGATGCCCAAACAGTTCAAAGAGAAGAAAAAATAACTAATCCATTAAATGAAGAAAGAAACACCCCTGTACAACAAGAAATATCTTCTCCCAACTCCCTCGTAACAGAAACACCTTAGAAAATAAATCCTCCTTATCCAGAAAGGTTGCTTGTAAAAAAAACTAAGGAACCTCTAGGACATAATATAGAGATTGAACTTTGGAATATATGTGTAAACATCCCACTACTACAGGCCATTAAAGACATACCTATCTATGATGAAATTGTAAGGGACCTTTGCATTAAAAATCCAAGGAGGAAGAGGAAGGAGCCTCCTATCATACAGGTGGTAGGGCAGTTATCAGAGTTTATAACAGGAATGCCATCTAAGTATATTGATCCAGAGAACCCAGTGGTAACCATAGAAATCAATGGTGTTGACTTACCTAACACATTGATTGATTTAGGGGAAGCAATAAATGTGATGTCAGTGAACACTATGAAAACACTGCAACTAGATCACCTAAGACCAACACAAACTTTGCTAGAGCTTGCAGACAAATCCGTCATCACCCCAATAGGAAGTTTAGATGATATAACAATTGCATTGGCTTCTTGGGAATACCCTATGGATTTCTTAGTAATTCATCCCAAATCCCCCAAACCAGGACATCCAGTAGTACTCAACCGACCTTGGTTGGCCACTGTTGATGCATTCATTATTTGTCGATCTGGAGAGATGAAAATTTCCAATGGCACTCAAAGTCAAAAACTTATCCTTTTCCCCCCCACCCAACCAACCATTGAAGTTCCTCTCTAGTTGGAGAATCCCTATGGGGAGGAGGACTGCACTCAGCCCTTGTTGACACTTGAACAAGTAAGAGGAGTATAGGAGCAAACTAAATAATAAATCTTAAGTCTATTCTTGGCAGATTTAGTATGCATTGATTATCCTCAATCTTTCCCTAACTACACACACATCTCTAGCCATGAATTTCAATAAATTTGGCACCCTTCTACTTCTACAGTAGCCACTGTTTCACAAATAGAGAAAGGGAAATAATTAGTTCTTCAAGCTATGGAAATCAGTCCTGGAAAGTCCTTATATATCAATGCTAGCCTAGAAACAGATTAACAACAGAAATTGATATAAATGACTCAAGGGAAAAATGATGCTTTTACATGGGACTACTCTGACATGAAAGGGATCCACTTAGACACCTATATGCATCATATTTACACTAACGATCAGATCAGACCTGTCAAGCAACCCCAAAGAAGAATGAATCCAGCCCTGAAAGATATCGTGAAAGAATAACTCCAGAAACTCCTGCAAGCCAATTTCATTTACCCTATATCAAATAGAAAGTGGGTCTCCCCATTAGTTATTGTACCAAAGAAAAACAGTAAATGGAGGATTTGCGTGGAATTTCAAGAATTTAGCAAGGCTACCTATAGAGACTACTTTTCTTTGCATTTCATAGATTAGGTCTTAGACACTTTGTCTGGGAAGAGGTATTTTTCTTTCTTGGATGGGTTTATTGGTTACAATCAAATCCAAATTTCATGAGAAGATCAGGATAAGACCACATTCACTTGCCCCTGGGGGACCTATACCTATAAGGTTCTTCCTTTTTGTTTATGTAATGCCCCTGCTACCTTTCAAAGGGTTGTCTTGGCTATTTTCTCCGATTTAATCAATGATTGTGTGGAAGTCTACATGGATGGCTTCACGGTGTATGGGGATGTTTTCCAACAGACATTGGATAATTTGGAGAAGGTACTGGTTAGGTGTAAAGAGACCAACCTTTCACTCAGTCATGAAAAATCCAGAATGTTGCTCACTGAAGGAATTTTTCTAAGTCACCACATCTCTGGTACAGGAATAAGAGTAGACCCTACCAAGATTGATATTATCTCCCAAATCAATATCCCTAGCTCACAAAAGGAGGTCAGAAGTTTCATAGGGCATGCTGGTTATTATAGGAGGTTCATTCAAAACTTTACAAAATTAGTTGCCCCCCTTTTCAAACTATTGAAAAAAGATACTAAATTTTGTTCAAATGAACAATGCCAAATCTCCTATGAAATCTTAAAAACAAAGCTGTCAAGTGCCCCTTTTTTGAGAGGACCAAACTGGTCTCTTCCTTTCCATATTTTCACAGATGCCTCAGATACTACTTTGGGAGTTGTCTTAGGACAAAGGGAAGGGTAGATTTCTTATGCTATATACTTTGTCAGCAAGAATCTCTCACCTGCTGAAGTAAACTACACTATCACGGAAAAAGAATTTTTGTCAATAGTACATGCCATCAACAAATTTAGACACTATATAACAGGATACGAAGTTTTTGTGCACACTGACCACTCAACTATCATATTTTTAATGGACAAACCTATTACAAATGCTAGAGTGACTAGATGGTTTTTATTACTACAAGAATTCAATATCACTATCATTGATAGGCCTGGAAGAGATAATTTGATTGTTGATTTCTTGTCTAGACTTATTCATACAGGTGACAGTACTCCAGTAGATGATGATTTTCTAGATGAGAATCTATTTTCCATTTCTACTTACACCCCTTGGTATGCAGATGTAGCCAACTATCTTGTAACCAGAAAAATGCCTCAAAGTATGTCATCCAGAGAAAAACAAAGAATTATTCAGCTAAGTGCTAATTATATGTGGCATGAGAATTGCTTATATCGAACTCAACCTGATTTGGTAATCAGAAGATGTGTTCGGGAGGACGAGATGCAGAAGGTCTTCAGAGCTTGTCATGATGGCCCTTGTGGAGGCCATTTTGTAGACAAAAGGACAACATACAAGATCCTACAATCTGGCTATTATTGGCCAACCATCTTCAAAGATGTAAAGAAATACGTGGCCAGCTGCAATGATTGCCAACGAATGGGAAAACCTACAACAATCGACGAAATGCCACTCCAAGCCCAAGTAGTGAACGAACCCTTTGAAAAATGGGCCTTATATTTTGTAGGACCTATCAATCCCATGTCCCATAGAAAAAAGTACATCTTAGTTTTCACAGACTATGTAACAAGATGGGTAGAAGCCAAGGATTTGCATTCGACCAATGAACAATCTGTTGTAGACTTTCTCTTTGAGAAAATTTTCACTCGTTTCGGGGTACCTCGGGAAATAGTCACTAACCAAGGGACACAATTCACCTCAAATTTGGTCAAGGCTCTTACTTAATAGTACATGATCAAACAAAAGAAGTCTTTGCCCTATCACCCCCAAACAAATGGCCAAGTGGAATCAACCAACAAAGTGATAGAGGCCATCCTCACTAAGACTGTTCAACTGCATCACAAAGACTGGGCTGATAGGTTTCCTGAGGCCTTGTGGGCCTACATGACAGCTTGGAGAAATACAACAGGCCATACACCTTATGATTTGGTGTATGAGAAGAAGGTAATACTGCCCATAGAGTTTTAGGTAAAAAACTTCAGAACTACCACACAATTAGGGATGGACCTAAACGAAGCTAAAAAATAGAGGCTATTACAATTAAATGAGCTTGATGAGATAAGGCATGATGATATAAAAATAACAACCCTAATACAAGAGCAAAAGACCAAATGGCACGCCAAGTACATCAAAAAGAAGTCCTTTCAGTCAGGGTATTGGGCCCTCCTATATGATAGTAGAATCAAAAAATTTAAGGGTAAATTATCTACTAGATGGATGAGGCCCTATGAGATCGACACAGTTTATTACAATGGTTCAGTAAGGATAAAGACCATTGATGAGAATCAAACTTCCTTTTTCGTAAACGGGCATCGACTGAAGGTTTATCATAAGCCTCTATCAAAAGAGGATTTTGTCAAAAATGTTCTTCAGAGTTTTGAAATGCATTTGGTAACAAAGAGGGTTTCTCCTCCTACTGACCTGCCACGGTAAGTTCCATTGTATAAATTCATTTTATGTACATAGGTGTGTCATTAGATAGAGATTCTCTTTTATTTTTCTGATATAACTAACAAAATAAAAAGAGTTGATTGTGTTCCCATGTAAATAGACAAATAAGGAGGACATTTACTAGATGGAGTCTTCTTTAAGTTTTTCATACTCTTTAAAATTGAAAACACCAACGAGCAGGAACTGGCCCGGGCTCGAGAAAAATCCATGGGACAGTATAAAGAGTTTCCTTCAAGTTTTCTAGACTCTTTAAAAGTGAAAATACCGACGAGCATTAACTAATCTGGGCTCGATAAAAATCCACAGAAAAGTAGTAGTTAGGATTATTATTATTTTTGTAATAAAGAGGAAATACCAGTGAGAGCTTGTGATTACCCTAGTTCCAAAATAAGAGGGTTCTATGAATCTTAACACATGATCATCCAATTCATAGAATACCCTCCTGCCATAGAGTTCTTCTTGCAAAACTTGGAATTCCTAAGGTTTGGTATTTATTCCATCTACATGGTTTTGCAATCGAATCTGATCACAAAACACCAGTTGTTTCTACAAGTCATTGCCACCAGAATCTTTATCAAAAATCTCTCAAGCACCAGAAAACAATGTTCAACTTTGTGCATATCTGGTACCAATGGTCATCACTGTGCTATGCTTATCCGGTACCAGTGGTCATCACTATGCTATGCTTTTCCGGTACTAAACCCCATCCGATATCAAATAAGGGACCCTGGATTATTCCGGTACTAATCAAAAACTCTGCACACAAGTGATCTGGTACTTAGATGATTCGGTACTGGTAAGAATGTGGCTGGTAACTTTCATCATATTTCCAAGTTTCTGTCCAATTATTAGTGCTAGGACATACAGATTCAACATTTTTTCATTTTATTTAAAGGAATTAGACTAAATATGCATTTAAAACATCTGATTGCTCTCGAATCATGACATACCCCCCTTTTCACGAACCTTTGTAAAATCCTTGACCACATTTCCATAGGGAGAAAATGTCCTTATTCCTCAAAATATTAAGAGTGCAAGGTCATGATGTTTCTTACCGAATCAAACTCATATTCCATCTGTCTATCTGGTAAATAAACCCCATAAACTTATGATTCACTACCTTACTATATGAAGTGACATGAACCACATCTCTAAGCATATCAAGCAATGATCCCAACCGATTTTACATTCACGAGTCCCAATCATAATGACCACACCCTTCCGAGAATATTGTCTGACACCAATTTTCCCACGAGTTCATAAGCCATTAGTGGATCTAACTTGCCTCACCATATCATCATTATTATCGATGTGACCGTTGTAATCCACACTTCCATTTATAAACGCTTCTCTGGATGGCTCTGCCATCCAGATGAGCATTATTTACCATTGCTGTCACACCATCTACAGATATCCCATGCCTTCGTATCCCTTGCCTATTTTTCCTCATCCGGTACTCTATCACAGTCTATGTTTATCTGGTACTCAACCCTCAATCCTGTATTCACGCCTTATCTGCCCGAGAGAATTGTTTAAGATATCATGGGGGTCCATAGGCATGAGCCTATATTTCAATTGTATAGGGAAACAACAAAATATTAGGCTTGCAAGGAAAAATATGAATAGGCAGGGTGGGTGCCATTTTTGGAAAAGTTTAAAGGCCATCATGAAGGAATTTCTCTTGCCTTCGCATAGACATATGACGGAGGAAGTGTGCAGTTTGGGGACATGAATCTAACAATTACAAAATCCACTATATTAGAAGCTACAGGGCTCCCCATGGCTGGAGAAAAATATTTCAAGAGGGTGATCTTTGACAGGAAACTTTGTCAGAAATTCCTCAAATCAGAACATCAAGACCCCGATTGGACCAAGGGCGTCCCTTGAAGCTACATCAAAGAGGAATATTGGGTGATGCTCATAAGTCTGCAGAAATTCCTCACCTATGAAGGAAGGTATGCAGTGACCTTCATTTATCATTTGAAGCTTCTATCACATTTCGAGGGAGGACCACAAATTGATTTTCCCCACTTCCTATGGATGAGTTTAAAGAAGATGGCGAGAGGGGTGGGGTCAATTTCCAAGAAAACTGAAACTAGCCTTAGTCACCATGGTTTAATCAAACTTTTGATTGTTCATGCTTTAAGGACACAAGGTGGTAGTTGGAAGCAATTAGTCCAACACAATTTCGCTCAAGAAAAATTATCCTAATCTGTTGAGATATAGGAGGCAAGGATACACAGTGAGGGTTCAAGCAAAAAGGAAAAGAAAGACAGAAGGACAACATCAGGAGGTAAAGAAGGCATTGTTACGCCCAACTCATCTCATCCCATTGATAAATTAGTGTCAGAAAAGTCTGTCGTATGGGAACCTACTATATCGAGGAAGAGGAAAGCCACCCAATCCCAGAAAATAAGTCCTACCTCGATTCAAAAGGACAAAAAGGAAGACTCTAAGCTAGGAGGTTGATCAAACAACATTACTGAAGCAATCATGGAGGTGTCATTAGAACTAGCCAGCCAAGTAGAGAAGACCCCTACCCTAAAATTACAAAACAAGAGAAAGTATGCACAGTCTAAAGCATCTAGCTCATTCCTACATCCTAAAGACCAAATATCACAGATTAAGAAATGAAAGAAGGAGGAGCATATCAACATGAGATTTTACATGGGGAAACTATCAAACCCCCTCTGAAATCCCCTAAAGAATTGAAAAATACTCTTGAAGTTACTCAGTCTTCCCAAAAATTGGTTGGTGAATTGAAAGAAACTGCTAAGGTGACAAGAAGAAATAAAAAGAAGATCGAAAGGGAGAAGGCACAAATTCCAGAACCTAGGCCTCAATCTTCTAGGGTAGAAATATGGGTTGGCTAGCAAAAGAAAACTCCAGAATTCACAACTCAAAGCCTCAATATAAAAATCAAGTCGACACAGGAGAAACAAGTGTCTAGGCCTACAACCGATGTTAAGATTAAGAAAAGGAAGATGTTTGAAGAAACTCCCACCCCTGTCAGCAAATCTAAGAAACTCTTGTTGTCCATACGAAGGGCCATCAAAAGCATGGCCAAGCAGGCGATGGTTCCAAATATACCTTCTCTTCAAGGAGAACCCATAGATGTTTCGAGTTCTCCAGAAAAAGGAACTGGTTTTGGAGCTATAGTAAGTGAGACAGAAGGGTTGGTAACAGAGACTTTGAGGGGTTTGAGAAAAGAAAAAGAATCCTGAGAGAAGGTGACTAAGGAAGCAATCACACCTAGCCCAGACAAGTCCCTGAACAAATGAAAATTGATAACAGAGATTGAGAGGCTGAAGCAAGAAGTTGAAGAGTACAAGGTATTGGATAGGCATATCAAGGCAGAGAATGCACAATTGAAGGAACAACATGTAGAGGTCTTTGCCAAAATCAACAAGGTCTTACGATTAATCCAGTAGACTATGGTGATCAAGAAGGAATTGAGGAGTGAATTTTTTGGTTTTAACATCTTGCAACCTGAGAAATAACAGAGAAGGATCCAATTTTGCAGAATTTTTTGGGTATTAGTTTTGATAATTTTGCATGAGGACATGCAACACCTTCAGCATGGGGGAAATGTTGAGTCCCTATTTTGACATGTATAATGCCCTATATTACCTTGTATCTAAGCCTTTTTTCCTATGTTACAATCCTATACTTGACTATTTCCTCCCAAACACATACCTAATGACCTTGTTCATGTTCACAAGAGGTAATTGATGATTTAAAGCATGTTTGTTTAACTTTCTTGAATTAATTCAATTAAAGTGTTCTATTTTGTATAGTCCTAATGGTTTGACTCATGAGTAGCCTATCTGGTACGACTAGTCACCATGTAATCCAGTACCAAATCCATTCCGGTACCCAAGGTAGTTTTGATCTAGTACTATCTACTCCAAATCCATTCTGGTTCCAGGTCATGCGCTATTCCAGT
Organism: Picea mariana; assembly: GCA_032191745.1. NCBI lineage: Eukaryota > Viridiplantae > Streptophyta > Pinopsida > Pinales > Pinaceae > Picea > Picea mariana. The sequence continues at coordinate 22,912 of JASDQU010738388.1, read as the reverse complement.
ATTGCCTGCTTCGCGTTCATTCCAGTACTCATATTCGCAACTATGCATATTCTGGTACCAAAACCTCTGTTTCCATAATGTGCCAGTTGGACCAGTATGATGGTCAAGATTTAGAGAAGGCAATTGAACAGAAGCTCCCAAATCAGTTTTCCAGATTACGAGAGACTCCATCGTTCATGCACTTTGTGTCATGAGGATGGAATCAATTCCTAGAATTTCGATGTAAATATCAATTGTAAAATCTCTCAAATTGTTTAATGCTTATATATAGATATTGATAGTATCAACTTACCTTATATAAGGAATGTTGTATAGGTGATAGTGTGTGTGGATAATAAGAAATATAACGAAGTATGCTATCAGATCCAGACGATACATATTGTTTCTATGTATGAAGTAAAGAACTATTGATCCGATTTACCAGTTGAATTAATACAAAAGATCTATTATGCAAATTCCTGAGTATGAGTGAAAATCTTTAGTCTGTTACTTTCTTAAGAGTTTCCTTGTTGGTTCAGAAAGGGCCCACCGCCCCAACTAAGGTAAACCTCCCTATATACATTTTGTGTGTTTGTGTGAGTATTTTACAGTAGTGTGCGTGTGTTAATGATATTCAATCCATTTTTGGAATTCAACATTGAGTTAATTGTTTTTCGATTGGTACAATCAGGTGCTAGATCGAATAGATATTTCATTATCGAATGTTGGAGATGGCCATTTAATTATTTTAAGTGTGGAATTGATATCTTGAGTTTATGATTGTAGTAGATTTAGTATATCAAGAGACCATAAGACTTTATATCTCATCTTCATGCTCTGAAATGGAGTCTCTCAGTTATGCTGAATGTTCCTTGTACTGGTTTGTTTGAATTGCATGAAGCTGGAGTTGATATTGATTTCAAGAGTTATTGGAGTTTATTGTTATTTACTATTTTGATTACTACAGGAGACAAGCTTCTTAAGTTCATACCTTTAATTCATGATCCTGAAATGAACAGACTTGTTTCTCTCAGATAGAATCTATTTGATTGGTTGTTTGTTTAAGTTTCATTATCAATTCTCTCTTCTAAGTTCAAATATATTTGAAGTATTTATAAATCTTAGAAACAGAGTTTTTATGTTATTAATTATTTCCTATATGCAACACACTTAGGTAGGTTACATGTTCTCGGCACATATAGTGTAACAACTCTTTTGATTACGAATCCCAGATTGACATTTAAATGAGTGTAAGATATATATTGAACATATTTATACACCAACACTCCCAACATGAAGAGAACATAAGGATAGAGTATGTGGATTCAATAAATGAATCATTCATGAGTGCATATGTATTGTATGGGCTCCCTAGGTGCACGGATAGGTGCAACGGTTGGTAGGGAATGAAAATTCACAAAGGGGCATGATGCACTGAAGGGACACAACATTTCACAAAAGTGACCCTTGGAGTACATATAAAAGCAACGGGTGCACAAGCAAAAGAGACAAGAATTTTGGCAAGACATAGAGACAAGGAGAGCTCTACGATTATGAGACAGACGAAGAGGAGGATCTCCCTTAAGGATCCAATTCACTCCACTCTGAGAGGACATGTGTTTCCTTGAGAAGGAGGATTCAACAAACATAATTGGGTGGATTTAACTTGGGAATATTTTGGCTAAGTCTGGAAACGTCGGTTTGTGGATGCATGTGTGAGGAGGAACCAAAACCTATGAAGTCTGTGGAAATGAAGAGAAACCAAGAATGAGGTTGGAGGCAAATCTAAGGTGCATCGTAGGTGGAAATGGAGACGGTTGTGACAAAGAGTCTTGTGGCGGAGGATCTATTTATGAGTGTCTTGGTGAGGTGAGGTGATTCATTTGACTATGCTAAAGTTTTAAATCGAGCCGATAGTGTTGATGTTGTCATTTTTTCTTATAACAAAGAACTGGTCGGGTGTTAGGCATGGTTAGTGACACCTGCACTATATGTGATATTTTCTTTCGTTTATTCTCCTGTTGTTCTCTTGGCTTCTCATATTATTGGATATATTATTAAAAATGACTAAGTGTTAAAGAAGTTAACAAATGTCTAAGTGTACAAGAGTTGCACTAGAGTAGGAGTGTGACTCACCGGTAGACTAGCATGGAGTATGGGTATTCTCTATGTGAAGAGTAGTACTCCAGATGAAGTAACCTTTGTGTTTTCAAGCAACCAAGAATGAAACGTTGCGGTGTGAAGCACTCTCAAGAGGTTCATGATCGCAAGGTGCATTGTGGGGACCTGACACCCACATCATTAATTTCTTCCAGTATGATTAATTCTATTTTTCTATATGCCACAATCTGTGTTGTAGAAAGAACCTCACCGGTAGTACAAAACTAGGAATTGAACAAAAGACTCTAAATTTTGGCTCTGCACTTACTTGCATACTTTATTGTGTGGTATTGACTACTTTATTTTTCTTCCTTTTCCTTCACTGTCACATTTTAATTTTATAGTTACATTTTATTTTTCAGAATTGTATTTGATTTTTGTTAATTAATTTTTTTCTTCCCTTCTATTATTTCACTAATGTATTTTCTTTCTGCAGTGGCATTTCAATTTTCTAAATCAAATATTCTCATTTTTATTGTATGATAATTAGAATGATTTATTTTCCCTTTTTAACATCATTTTTCTCCGCCTTTTCTCTCATCATTACATTTATTTTTCGTACTTTTCACTTCTATAAATCATTTATTCTCTCTTTCTTAATGTCATTTTACTATTTTCTTTTCTAGCAATTATATTTAACTTTCATAAATTAATTATTCTCTCATTCATTATGTAATAATTAGAATTTCTCTACTTTCCCTTTTATCATCTGATTGAGATATATCATGTTTATTGCATTCCTTTCATATTATTTGATTAAGATATATTAATATTTCCTTATTTTCTTAGGAGTGGTACTAGAACAATTTGGATTATTTTTTTGATTACAAATCTAGCTTTATGACATGACTTGCTAATATGTCATACAAGAGAATCTCATATACCAATTTGATGTCTAGCTTGGTAGTGACTTTAAAACTAGATTATTATTATTATTATTATTATTATGTACATTTATGTGGTTATTATTTTAATGGACTGTTGATTTAACTTAAGATAAATTATTTTATTGGAATATTGATTTAACTTTATTATATGTATGTATATATGAATATTTTGTTTTTAAAATGTAGTTAAGAAGAGTTCCTTTGTTCTTAATTGTAATTTTTTTTTTTTAAGATGCATTTTATTTTCATAAACACATTTTACAATTTAATATTAAAAATATTGTAACCTCTATTCCATTTGACTACAA
>JASDQU010738388.1:0-19451 GCA_032191745.1 Picea mariana | reverse complement strand
ATATATATATATATACTAATTAATAATACTCGTTTTACTGAAATTAAAAATAAATTAAAAATAATATTTTAATAATACTTAATTTTTATTGGATTAATAATATATATGTATATAACAAATTTGACTAAAAATATATATGGGTGAGTGCAAGCTAATGATGGTCTATCATGACACGTTAGTGGCAATGCAAACTTGGAAAAACAATAATTATTCAAGGTACTTTTACAATGAATTTGAATATGGTGTAAGAATATGAAAGGTAGGAAATTGAATTATCTTTCCGAGTATACAACTTTTATTCATAGACATTGTGAATAATTAGATCAAATTTATTTTTTTCTAACAATGGTATGTTATTTTCCAATAATTGTATGCTTGTAGAAAACCTATTTTTCTTGTGCCCTGTATTTTTTGGAAATTTTTAATATTAATTTTATATATATTTTTAATTATAAAAGTCAACATATGCCTGAAATTAAAATGTATTTTGTTCGTGCATGCTAAGAGGGTTTTAACATGATCAAAACAATTTTATTTTTCTTTTAGATCGTAGGTATTGGTATCCTCTTGTGCCAAATATAACTCGTTTGAGAAATGGTTAAGACAGGTGAAGAAAAAAAATAGATAGTTGAAATCAATGACAACCAAAAATATAAACCAACTATCCATTAAGGAAAACTACAGCAGAAAAACCATGGCGGTAGAAAAATCACGGAAGAAAATTGCGGCAGAAAAATCGTCGCAACAGATTCGTGGCAGTAGAATTGCAACAACAAAACCGCAATAGCAGAACATGACAAGAAGAAAAGGGTATGGCTTTCGCATGTGTAGAGCTGAACTTATGAATCTGGTTGACGGTTTTCCTTGTAAATCTATTGGATGCCCTCTTGGAAGTTTAGGGCTTGTTGTAGAATGGATTTGATGCGGATCTATTAAAGTATATTGTTAGTGCACTTAGTTTGATTTATTGGCATATCTTGTGGTCCATTGTGAGAGATACTTGTTAGTGGTATTGGTATATGATTGGATTTTAGTGGTATTGGTATATGATTGGCTTATGAATGATACATCCTCGAGGATAGATAAAAGTTAGATTATAGAACATCATTTGATGTAATGGTTTATGGTATTTGGTTATGGATAGTGTGATGTATTTCTAGAGAACTTTTGATGGTTATATTGGTATGTGTATTTGGTATATGGTTGAGGTACATGTTGGGTACATGGATGAGACAAGTAGTTGATGAGTTGGTACATCTTGAGGAGTCATAGTTGATGTGTATTTGATGCATGATTGGTACATACTTGGTACATGGTTGGAGGCACTTGTTAGTAGTATTGTTGACACATGGTTTATGAATGATATATCATACTTGCCTTGGTATATTATTAGAATCACATATTGATCTTGGTGATGATTATGAGTTCTTGTGATATGCTTGGTTGATGCACATCTTGGTGATATTGTGCATATGGTTGAGAGTTGTCTTGGTGATTGATATGGATGAGTATATTTGATTTGGTTGATAATATTGATAAGACAAGTTGTTGTGATAGGTTGTTTGGATAGGTTGTTGTGATAAGTTATTTGTACAAGTTTGGTGCATGGTTGATGCACTTGCTTATGGTATAGGTTGAGGTATAGGCTGATGCATGGTACATGTTGGAACAGGTCATTGGTACATGTTGATTATAGGTTGTTTGGTATAGGTTGTTATAGGTTGTTTGGTGTGGGTTGATTGGTACAGGTTTACAAAAGTATATCTCACAATGATACTGTGACAATGGTTCCATCATTCTACTTATATTTCAAGGATGTTGGATGGGTAAAGGATAGGTGGTTGTAGCCACCTTCCGATTGTAGTCAGAGAACATAGGGGGTTGTAGCCTCCTTCTAGTTGTAGCCAGAGAATTGGGGAGTCAAATTTTATATATATTTTTAATTATCATAGTCAACATATGCCTGAAATTACAAAGTCTTTTGTTTTTGCATTGTAAGAGGGTATTAACATGATCAAAACATTTTTATTTTTCTTTTAGATCGTATGTATCGATATCCTCTAGTGCCACATATCACTCATTTGAGAAATGGTTAAGATGAGAAAAATTTATAGTAGAAATAAGAAAGGTATGTATTCTAGGATTTTGATATAGGTGAAGACAAAAATAGATTAGAAATGGTAAAAACTATTTATTTTAAAATAAAATTATATATTTGAAATATGCATAGCCAAATCAACCTATGTCTATAGTTTCGTCAACAACTGAATTGTTTAGCCTATATAAAAATAACGTCAAATATGGAGATATAGAGGGGTATTGACAAAAATAGAGTTTTTTTTATCAATTTGCAAACCAAACCACTAGGTTTGTCATCCCAAACCTAAATTCAAGCCAACCAAGTCAGCATACACCTTCTCAATCCCGCCCAAAAAAGTTGAATGCAATAGAGTGTGCACATGTTCTAAGAGCGCATGTACATTCTAGGAGCGCGCACATGTTCTAGGAGCATGCACGTGCTCTAGGAACGTGCACCTACTCTTAGAAATCATTTCTTTCTCTATATTTTTCCTCCCTATCCTACATCTACCCCCACCCCCTCACTATATCACTCTCACTCTCACTCTCACTCTCCCTCTCTACCCCCCATTCTATATTCCTCTCTCTCCCTCACACTCCTATACATGGTAAGACATAGACATGGTAAGACTTAGATATAAAAAGGAATGAAAAGACCTAGACCTAGACCTTACCTTGACATGCCTCTGATTCTCGCACCCACTCCCTCTCTATCCCTCCCTTCTTCCACTATCCCTCTCTCCCTCTATCTATCTCTATCTATCTCTCTTCCCCTTTATCCTTCACTCCCATCTCTCTTCCACCCTTTCTCTCTCTCCTCATTGTTAGTCTCAGTCTCATGCTCTCTGACCCTCGTTCTCTCTCTATTACCCCTCCTTGTCTCCCTCTATATCCCCCTTTCCTCTCATTCTCTCTAACCCCCTTCTATGTATCCCTCTTTGCTTCCCTTCCTCTCACTGTTCCTCTATCTACCCCTCCTCTATTTCTCCCTCTCCTCCCTCTCCCTCTCTGTCTCTACCCCTCCTCTTTATCTTTCTCTCTCCTCCCATCCTCCCTCTCTATATCTACCTATCCTCTGTGTCTTTCTCTCTCCCCCTCTGACACTCTCATGCACACTCTCCCCCCATCCCACTATATCTTCTCTATATCTCCTACATCTACCCTTATCTTTTACATTTAACTCTCTCTTTCTTACAACCTCTCTATTTTCCTCTCTCTCCCTCTCACAGTCTCACGCAATCTCTTTTCTTCCCTTCTATTATTTTCTCTCTCTCCCTAACAAAAACACTTTATACCCCCCCTATATGTATTCCTCTCTCTTCCTCCCACACTCTAACACAATCACTCTCTACCTCCCCTCTTTTTCTTCCTATCTCTCCCTCCCACTGATCCAAAAAGGATCCAAAGGAGACTAAGATTAAATCAAAATTTGCAAAAGCACTTCAGGAAGCTCAAAATGGCCTCAGTAGACTTTTGACGGGCGAAACAGTCCATCCGTCAACTGGGAGAGTGGAACCGGTCCGGGGTTGTCTAAATAACCCAAGTCGTTTGGTATGGACCACCCTGACGAGTTTAACGGCTCCATTGGCTACTCTAAGGTCTTGTAAGGAAACCAAAGAGAAAAGTGATTTGAGCTAAATAATCTAAACTAAAGAAACTAGAAACTAATAAAACAAACTAAAACAAACTAACTAACTAAATAAAAGAAATCAAACTAAAAAGAGGAAACTAGAAACTAATAAAAGAAAGAAAAGAACTAAGACTAATGAAAAAAACTAAACTAATAAAACAAACTAAACTAACTACACTAATCTAACTATAATCTACTAACTATTATATATTTACAAGATACTAACTACGATTATAATAACTCAAATCAACTGTCTAATTATCAGCTATGTTATTTCTTATTCACAAATGTACACTATGGATAGCCTACAGACTTAGTTAAAACCTGCAAAACTCATGTGATAGCTGCCCTGAGACAGCCAAGAATCTATTTTTTTATCTTTTATATTTTATGAAAGGGAAATAAAATGACTGAAATCAAACAATCGAATCTATCTTATTGATATTAAACAATGTAATATAAATCTAACTAACCTATTATTTATATTAAACTACTTAACATTAACAGTAAACGCCTAACTAATTAACCTGGAAACGCTCCAAGACTGCCCTGTGCATGATTGCTTCGTAAGCTGGTTGGAGGAAGAAATTCACACCATTTAGCCTTTAAACTTCTCGCAAAGGATCAGCTATAATGCTTTCTGAAGTAAGTTACAGGACAAACAAGACATAAAAGAAATCATAACAGTTATCAAATTATGAATTCATGCAAAAGGGAAACCTATTATGCAGCAAATTCATATATGATAATTCAATTCATAAAGAAGACAAAGCTATCATTCATAAACTGAATCCTTAACTGTTATATCTTTTATCAAATTGGAAGTAACAAGGTATGGATAATCATAAGAAATTATATCACTTGAATTTGATTTAGACAGCAAAGTAATACTAAACCAGAAACCAAAATGATATACAAAACTTGGAACAAAGTGTCTATATATTGAAAAGCAAAAGCTATAACAACGCATCAATTCTGCTCCAGTTTGAATCAGCGTTACATATCCTTGTTCTCCCCAACTGAGGATGATTATTATTACAAAACCATAGGTTTAAATAAGTTTTTCACAAGGTAAAACGTCCTTGTGAATAATAGTAAACAGTTCTACATAATCTGGGAATAATCCCAAAATCCCTTAAACTAAATAACTAAAATGCAAGTAAAATCTGTAGATCATCCCCTAACTGCCCATAGTATCTATTGCAAATTCGAATTGCCCTGCAATAGACACCATAATCTAGTTAGAATATCATTTTATTCAGAAAATAATAACAACATTGACTCTATAGACTTAGCTACAGAATCGTTTGATTCTGTAGCTGGTCTAGAATAGTAAAATGACCAGATATAAATCAAATCAAATCGAACCTAATCACTTTTCAATAATCAACGTATTACTAGTGATTAGATCAAATAAAACCGAACAGAATACAATCGGGACAGAGTAGAGATACAATTGATACAAAATAGGAATACCCTGTTTTTCCAATTGTTCTTAAAATCGAATCAAATCTTAACAAGAAAGTTCCAAGAATGCCATCAATAAAAAACCAAATCGTATGAGATACAAACAATAATTATCGATTAGCATATGATCCATATTATAACCAACATAGAAAGCATTAACGATCTCACACATCACTGTATCCATAAAATCCAACCACAGTTCTCATTCGTTATGTTTCAAATAATTTACAAGTAAACTCGTAACTGTAATTGCCTAATTAAGATCACAACAGCAGATCGATATCATTCCATTAAAAACACGATGCATGAATTGCTTCCAATGTAATCGGACTAAATCCACAAATATTGACTCAGCAGTCTTCACGTTAGATCACTCCAAAGTCGTCAAACAGGGTTTTGACAGAGTCATCAACGAGACATTTAATTATAGACACAAATCAAAAGATTTGATACAATCAACCCATTCCTGTAATCGAATCAAACACTTGTTATCATCAGAATACAAGTCACATCGTAACAATTGTTATCCATTCGAAACTTGATTATGAAACAGATGACATACGAATCGGTCCCAACATAGAAATTATAATTAACACAGTCAACCAATTGGCTCATCGCATCGCGCAAGATATAATCAAATCGAACAAAGATATCATTTGTGTTTCAAGAATAGAAAAGATATCAAATAACAACATATTCACATTCGATTGTGGTCAATCAAACTAAATCTAATCACAACCAATCCAGAAATTGATAAAACTTATGCATGACAGAGCAAGTCAACCATATAAACAGAGCTTATGAACACGCTGTATAAAAGAGGGAAAATTATACCATTATAGTTGTTGAAGCTATGTCAATTTCGAATTGACAATTGCAGTAGCAGAATCAACGTTTTTGAACAAGATTGATCCAGCAGTCCGTTGATTTTTATCATTAGGCTGCCCCTTTGCGTTCTAACCAGTGAGCTTTGCCACTTGGTTTTCCAAATCATGAATTTTGGATTGCATTTTTGGAACGTCCAAATAGTATCTCTCTAGCCACAGTCCACACTGGTCGCAAGGTGAAGCAACCTTTTGAGCAGAAGGGGGGTTTGATGATTCCCCGAGGGTTTCATGAGGTGGTTTGATACCAGGAAAGTCAGGGTTATCCCGCAGACAAGGAGGCAAGTTATCAATGAAATCGTAAGGGGGTTCGTCACCACAAAAGCCCTCTTCGGTGAGAAAAAGCTCAATGCTCGAATCAGAGTCCTCGCTGACCACGATAGGCTTTGTTTTGGCAGGAGGCTTAGACTTATTTCTCTCCATGCGAGAGATCATCCTTGCATTTTTCTTGTTTCTAGCAGCAGTCTTTGCCCTAGCCTTTGTGGTTATGGGCTTAGCAACTTTAGTCACAGCCATAGGCGAATTCACAGGTGAGTCGGGTTCGGGTTTAGGTAGTAAAAGACTGTAGGGTACAGGGGTAGATTTACTCTCGGACACCACAGGCTTATCGACTTGAGGAGGGTTTGATTCCTCAAAACCATTACGGTTGAGAAAATTGTGCCAGGAATCTCGACGTAACCCCAATTCATAAAAAACCAGCATTTTAATCAACCCAACATGGAAGAGGCTAATATCAGCCTGACTTCGCTTGTACTTGTTAGCCATTTTAAATAAACTTCGGTGCAGATAATGCGGCATGCTAAGCTCGAAACCCATAAACACCATTAATAAACATAGATGAAATAGGAAAACAAATCCATACCTGCCTTCACAAGTGACGAATTGCTTGAGAATCATCAAGAGATCATACCAGCGGGGTTTCAACATCTTCGCAGGTAAACCTTTGTTGCACGACCTCACTGTCCGAGACCGAAATAACAATGTCCACGGGACATCATTTACCTTATAACTTTTGGACCATTATTGTCCCTTGACAGGCAGGCTAGTCGCCAGGCTGAGAGATTGTTCGGTGATTTCAAACTGGACATCTCCAACTTTGGCTCGGCAGCCATCAAATGACAGTGCGAATTGCCGAGCAACAGAGATATTAAAACCATCGAACTTCCTTATAAATGAAAGCCACCCGAATTCTTCAAGGTTGCTGTATGCACCATCGAATGTCAACAACTCTTGGCATCCATTAGGTTCGACCCTCACAAGAGGAGCCATAACCTCTGTTCATGGTAGGGTTCACACCGAATGAACAATGCACAGAGTGAATACGATAGGGTTTCAATAGTTTGAATGCTCGACGAGACCGAAAACAACTCCATGCGTGCAAAGGTGGTGGGATTACCATCGCCACGCATTGCATTAATGACCTGTACAGAGCTGTTAAAACCATAATCATTTAAACAAATGCATCGACCAGCGAATGGGTGAATCACCACTTCTACATGCCATTCATCCGAGTCAGAACCAACACCTCATATGATAATAATGCACCAAGTGTTAAGTTTAAAACAAACATAGTACCATCATTAACTATCGATCTAACGTGCCAATTCCATCGTTCAATCAATCGCTTAATCACAAGGTTTACTGCTAATACATAGCTCGGGACTTATGAAACATTCAACGTATAATCTAACTTTGCAAATAGTATGCCAAGTATTAATTCGTGAAGTCGAATATGATTAACTCATGCGCCTTGAAACCATTGCTATCATACCTTATAAACTTGCCAATGTATTTGGTGCATACAGAAATGTTTGCATTCCAAAATCTTAGAACCACGTAATCAAAAATTTCTTCATATAATAATCAAGTGAAAGCCCATAGCAAGGATAAAAACAATATGACCAAATCCATTATAATTTTCATAAGATCAGAACAAGACCAATAACTTTTATGCCCAAAGGTTTAACAATGAAATATATCCAAATGCACAATCAAGGTAAGATAATGCTCAAGAACATAAGTTCGATACAACCTTTAGCAGTCATGTGATAAACCAGTGATCAAGTATCTTTCAGCAAATCAACCAAAAACGACGACAATCTAATCAATGAAAGAGGTGTTTTCACACTTGCAGTTGTGAAAACTGGGTCGAAATTGAATTGTAATGGTCGCAAAAATGAGACGAATGTCCATTAGCACAATGCGACAATGATTTGTCGTAATACCACAAGGGGTGTAGGCATCTTTTTGAGAACAATAAAAAAAAATTGGGTTGGCTGCCAACATAGACAGAGAAAGGGAAAAAATTATAATTCTTAAAAACTCGATGAAAATTGAATCATCATGAAGAGTGTGTCACAATCTTTCCAACAGCGTAAACGGCTTGTCAAATGGAGTTATGGATCAAAATATATGCATGGTCAAAGTTTTGGTCAACCTAGCCTAGTCAACAGGGATGAGTCAACATCCATACCACTGACACTAGCATTAGTACGTATGACATCATCATCCATACAATGTACATGGAACATGTAGAGGGCAACATGTGTCATGCTAACGTCAGCATGACGTCAACATGATGATGTGGCAGCACCAAGAGCTTCCATGTGTCACTCATTTTTGGACTTTTCCAGTCAAATCTATGGGGCAATGGGAAGGTGCCATATGGAATTATGTACAACCATGTGACAGAATGTACAACCACCCAACAAGTGATGTGGTAGGATGACATGGCATAGGTGATGTGGTTTTCCATGCAATGAAGTGACATGGGCCAATGAAAGGTCACCACATGGCCCAGTCATGGGCTGCCACGTGGCCCAGTCATGGGCTACCACATGGCAGCAAGAAAATTCCCAAGGACACCTAAAAACTGAATTTTAAAAGGGGTAAGGGGTTGGTTGGGGCCAACCCCTAGTCTGCTAAATATGCTGCCATATCTGGCGGGATCCACCACAACCAAACCATAGTCCAAAGTTAGCAACAATCCCAATGGATAACACATATATATATGCCTTGTATTAAAATGGGAGGTCTACAGGCTTGACCCTAGAACCTCCTCTAACTAAATCACTTTAAACATATCCACCATCCAACTAGCCAAACAACTCTATTGGTATATCCACCCTCCAATATTACTTAAGAGCCAAGTTTTCCATAGTTCGAGGGTCAAACCAACAAGAGCGTGATTGTATGGATGACATGAAAAATCGAGAAATTCCCCATGAATTTAATTGCAGGTGCAGGCATGGAAACTGAGACGAGTTTTCTCAAGGGCTTGAAAGTGCCAGATTCAGATCGAGGCATGGAGACAGTCATTTTTGGGTAATTTAATGACACGAATTCAGTGGTGTTGTTTGTTTTCTGATCTGAGCAAATCTTATGCAGCTTAACTCCAGAATGAGGTATACTTATGTATTTTGCCAAATTATTTTGTTGAGTTAATAAAAAGGCCTACCCATTTGAGAGCAGGACCCGAAGACGTATTCCATCAGGGATGAACTCCGTTATCAAGTTTTTATGTTTAGATCTAATGTGTATGTCTCTTCATTATTTAGTTATTCCTTCTTTATGGTGCACTTCAATTATGCTCATTTAATACAATTCTTTAATAAGTCACATCGATTGAAATATCTCAGATCATGTTGGTATAAGAACGATCATATTTGACTTGAATTGTTGAGTGTGAATAATTACTAGGGCCAAGCATAAACATGGTGAAGGAACACTTGAGACTTTCAACCCGGATATTGGTCGTGCATCCTGAAGGAAGAAAATGGATGACGAGGACAAGCATCATGAACAAGAGAAAAACTTCCATATGGTTTTTTATCACATGTCAGAAATGGTCGAGTGAATGTATGGATATTACCAAAAGAGGATGGCAAATAAAGAGAAGAAAAATGAAGCACCAACAGATGAAAATGCTTTAGTGAACCAAGGGCCTGGAGGGGACCCTCCTGAGCCTCCATCTTCACCATCGAGTTCTAGCTCATCTTCCTTTCATCATTCTCATTGTTCTCATCATTCTAGGAAACAATACCCCAAAAAAAATCATAGAATGGAGCCCAAAACCTTTCTCGAACCCCATAATTAATAGAACATGGAAGATATTCCCAATATTATTGATGCAGAATGTTTGGAAGGAAATAAAAGTAAGAATATTCGAGTAGAAACAACTCTCGATGGTCCAAGTATGGAAAACTATCCATGCTAACATCCAGGAGTTCATTGCTTCTTGTGTATGGACAAAGGGATATGGAAGATTAAACAAAGAGAGGGCTATAATATTAATAAATTAGAGACTAGACCACTGTCATCACCAAGAGGAAAAAATACCTAGATAGAATAGGAGATGAATCAAACAAAAATGTACACCACCGCCAGAGGGCTCACTCAAGTTGAACTTTGATGGAGCCTCGAAGGGAAAGCTTGACCCCTTTAGGGAGGGGGGAGTCTTTATCAATGCAGAAGGAAAAATCACCTCTCTATTTGCATGTAAGTTTGGGTTCAACAATAATAGAGTGGAATTAGAAGGTCCGATTAGAGGGTTGACCATAGCGGTGGAACAAGGATACATATTGCTCATTGTAGAAGGAAACTCTCTCCTTCTAATTTCGATTCTCAAAAAACTGATAAACGGGTCCCATATGGAGAAAATATCCAAGAACTAGAGATTATGTTTCAAGATGACAAATATAGTTAGAATGATTGAAGACTGGATTTTTCATCAACTAGAGTTTGCAAAGGTTGTTTGGTATTGTGCCCTTTTGTCTTCTTTGAAACATCTCACTTTATGGATGATTAGGACTCTCTTGTTTATCACAACCCAATCTTGAATGTTTTTTCTAGCTACTGATTTTCTAAGGATTTTCATGAGTGATTGTCTTCGTTCTCTTTTACATCTTTGATTCCTTGATTGAACAAGTTATCTCACACTTTGTTTCTATCAATTCTCATTTTTTGAGCGCACTTTGTTTGGTTTCTTTTTTCCTCTTATTTATTTTTGTCAAAAGTTGATCTCTTTCATCCCACTTAAAAGTTAAGAAGTGAAAAGTTTGCATATTTCCTTGCATACATAATCGAACAAAGAAATGTTTTCATTCTTTAGGAAATTTGTTAAATTGGTAAAAGTTTGAAAAAAGAGCTAGTTTTTCATGTGCATTTCGGTTTTCGGAAACATTTTCTTGGTAGTTTGGAATCATCCTGATCCCATAAATTGAAAGTTGCATAGTTTTGAGTTCTTTCATGTGTTAAGAAGAATAGAACTCTTCTCCTTCCCATACATAGAATTCATCAAAAATAATGAATTGAATCTCATTCTTTTGCATTTTATTGGAGTCAAGTCTCTCACACATCATCAATTTTGTCTTTGTGAACCTTTTGAGTAAAATCCATTAAAATCAACCACAGGCTAATAAAATACACTAGATATTTTTTGGTTTTATCACACCAATAGTAGCACAGGATTAGGGCCTTTGGACTAGGAAAAGTGAGTAAAATGTCCAAGACTACTAAAAAAACTGTAGAACAATAAAGAGTGAACAAATCCAACTTTCGTATAAGCATATCTAGGAACTCCCTCTCACACAGGGGTAGAAGACGAGGTCATGTGTGGAAGAGTAGCAAAAATCACCCCTCCATAGCTTGACCAATCGTAGCAGATAGATCATATACTGGGGGTCCTTATTGAAGTGTCACTTACTCATTTGGTCTCGGTACTTCATGAAATTTGAATCCATTCAAGGTTCTATGGAGTCTATTGTTCCACTTGTCCTCATTCCTCTCGAAGAATTTCAGACTTTGATATCCTTCCCATACGTTCGGTCCCAACTATCAACTGTACCCGCTCGAAGGCCGATTGCGAGTTGGTATCCTTAGTGGCATCTCCTAAGTATCTACAAAGGTGATTGTGGGGGCATTCCCCTGGTACATAGGGAAGATGTCGTATAACACTTTTAGTATGCTTGGAGGGTGATCCTATGAAAGCGAGGGTTACTTGCACCGATAAGGGATGTTATGTGGATGTCGGGGTAATTGCTTATCATTTCTTCCCTTGCAGATTGATATCCCATCTTGGAAGATCCTTGAGCCTACTTTTGCTTGGTTGATTGATTTTAGTTTTCTTAGGAGTGTGTTTCTTTGAATTTTGTATTCATATTTTGGATCGAAGATCTCATAGTATACAAGGTATGGATCTTGAAGTTCAGTAAACTCAACACAATGTTTCTTATGAAGGAGTTATCGAAGATAAAAGTAGCTTCTAGAAGTGGCCAATATGTAGAAGAATTGGTCACAACCTTCATAGAAAGCCTTGCATATTATGTGAATCCTCATTTTACTGATCCACAAGGCCTACCACTCACTGATCCACCATCCAAGAGATATTTTGATGCCTATTCTTCTTACTATTTACCACCTAGTTTAGTCACTACACCATCTGTTGGCATGAACCCATCGATTTTTGGTTTTCCTAAAGGACTTGGGAATTTATCTTTATCCACAACTCTTGTAGTTGATATTGTTGGTGTTGCATATTTACTGGGAACATCGGTGACCTAGGTAACCTCGACACAATCACTTGCATCAAGTAATATGATTTCTTCATTGTTTTCACACATGCACACACCAAGTGATTTACGTGGTCATTCTATCGGTTAGACAGTCGATAGTCAAGTTGTTCACACAACCATGGTTGCATGTGCTAATCAGCCTCCATCTCACACATCGCAAATGATTTCACCCTACATTGGAGGTCAATATTCAATGGGAGTCTGACCTTTAACTAGGGGGAAACCTTCAGTTGAAGGGAAAAGTTTTACTAGGGGGAAACCTATGTGGTTGCAACATAAACAAGCCTGGGGAAAAACTATTCCGACAATTCCTTATATCCCTACTACCATTGGCTTGTATCTTGTACATCCATATCTAGGAGTTGCTAATCCTCTGTGGGCTCAACCCAATTCAATGGGCTTTCCTCATCAAGGCAATTTTCCCTATCAATATGTAAACCCCACGACTCCAACACAAAAATACATTCAAACACAGTATATGGTAGGCCCATCAAGCCAACCGAAATACATGGGGGGACCATCAGGTCAACCACCTTACATGGGTGGGCAACTTGGGAAACCACCATATATGGGATGACCATCTAGCTTTTCCATCTCGTCGCAACTTGGATATGGTCCTATTGGTGTTCCCATGCCACATGGTTACTACCAGTATTCAGAGAATAACCAACAACTTCCATTTATAGCTACGCTAGATCTACCAGATCTGTCGCATTTGACAAATGAACTAATTCAACATGCCCTATTTTGGCTTGCCATCCCTGTCAAATTACCATTCAAAATACTGAAATTCAATGGAAAACCTGGGGAAGATCCTAACAATCATGTTATGACGTTCCATTTATGGCGTTCTTCCAACTCTTTTATGGATGACTCCATTCATCTAGGGATTTTTTAGAGAACACTTATAGGTGCAACAACCAAATGGTATACTGAGTCATCGTGTAACTCCTTTATCGACTTTAATTCTCCTGCCATGGATTTCCTGACGCATTTTTAATTGCTTATACAATATGATACTAGTACATAACTTTTTACCTCACTTCAGAAATCCTCTTCCACCCACATATATGATCATATTCATGAGTGGAGGTGGCAAAGATTGTTTATTAAAGCTCCAATTCCGGACCAACTCCTTGTCAATTGGCTTACAAAATTGCTCTTTCCTCCCATCCCCAGAGATGTTGTTATGGGAAATGTTGTTACTGAGGAGTGGGTTATTAGTCATGAAAAATATTTGGACTTGGTATATTCCTAGTCCAACACACTTTACGATATGATACATAATGCTCCTCATCCGTCAAATGATTTGACAAGACCTTCTTCAGAACCAAGTTCTATTTCAGACACAAAAAATATTTTTTCTCCTTCTCAAACCTCTGAGGTGAATGTGGTATAATATACATCATCTCAGTAACCAGGAGGTAAGAAGAAAACAAAAGGTAAATTAATCTGAATGGTGGAGGCAACGTCAAAAGGACGCACTTAAAATCAATTTTTGGAGGGTGCACTCAGCAATATTGACTCAATTCAAGTGAGGACACATCTATTCTATGGAGGGCACACTAAACACCAACAACCTCACTTCCAGATAGGGCGCAAACCTTTTTCTAACACGCACTTCTTACAAAAATGCCCATACAACAAAATAAAAAATGTGATGAATTGTGTGCACACCTTTTTCTAACACGCATGTTCCTTTGGTGCACAACAATTGTATGTACACACACACAACATGAAATATTCACATGCAGAAAAAGAGAGAGAAGAGATTCAAAAAAGTTTCATCAAATGAATTAGAGAAATATGTCACCTATAATAAGTTAGGGAGACTCATTACAATGGTAATTGCCACTTTTATTTTTCTTTGTATTAAGACTGGCAAGAGAAATTCCCCGCAATAATAACCAACATAATATGACTAACAATTATTTTAGACATCTCCTTGCTTACTTAGACTAGTGAATGCTTTATTACAATTAAGTGATTGATTGACATTTACACAGATCAATAAATTAGCGTACAATTAATTATATTTATTGCCTTGCTTGTTGTGGAATATTGATCCTCTTCTCTTAGTTATCTAAGGAAGGTTCATGTCCTTCCTGTCGGTCCAATTCCTCCTTGTTTAGATCTGGAAGCATCCCTTCTTCTACCACCGACTGAGGGAAGTTTTTGTTGAATTATCTCAATTGTCATCCACTTGGCCTATGTTATAGTTTGGCACTGTTTATCAACCAGGTATGAAGCACAATGTTGCTTGTAACGATTTGGTGTTACTTGCAAGGAAACTGCAGCTCAAGTGTGTTATTGTGATAAATTATGAACGTTGCTATGGTCATCCTGATGTTCTCAATGTTGTTGTGCTTCTCCTGATGGAGCCAAAATGAGAGGCATCATTGTGGGTGCCAGAGACTAAAATCTAGGATAGGCCTCAAAAGGTGAGAAGTCGGTTGAAGAGTGTGTGGCCCTATTGTAAGGGTGCCACTTATGCAAGGCCTACATCATAAGGTATAATTATTTGGCATAGTGGCGGTAATTGAATTTAGCGAGGGATAGGGTCTCGGAGTGGTAAGTCATTAGGTGAACTCTGCTTTTACACATTGCTCCAATATAAAATCGAGATGCAATCTGGGGTAATAGATAGCGATATTCAATTGTGGCATGGGTGATGGCATGGTAAGAGGTAACTAGAGAAAATTATATAGTGTATTGGATAACCGGTTGACATGATGGAGCATTGGGTAATGATGCATCATGAATGAGATCGATGGATTGAGGAAGGGCTCGAGAGGGTGGGAGACTTGTGGGAGACTGAGAGACATTGGAAAATTCCAAGAGGAGAGGGAGTACAGTGAAGGTTTCATATTCACGAGGTTCTCGGGATGAACATGGTGGGCCAAACATAGAGAAACGTCTCTATGGTGAATGACATGGTTAGTTTATTCTTTTCTATGATGTGGTGGGGGGGAATTATGAGGCGCTAAAGTAAGCACATAGGTGTGTCCTTCATGTTGAATATTGTACTGATGGGATTTGGCATGGTACACAACTTGTCGATCTTGTTGGTTTGGGATGCCCAAAAATAGGTTAGCACAGTCTAAAGGTGATACATTGAAGAACACAGTGTCACAGAAGGGGCCAATGGAAAAATTTACTGCACAACACCGAGCGATAGTGATGTGGGGTCCTCCCTTTTGTACCTAGCCAAATTGATAGGGATCTGGGTGGGGTTGGTGGGAAGTTGCAGATATTGGACTAGGTCTTGCAAGACTATATTATTTTGGTTTCCATTGTTTAGAATGAGAGTTGCGAGTTTATGTTTAATTTGGAAATTATGAGTAAAGAAAAGAATGTTACTATGACCTAGTTTGGGCGTAGTCATGAGAATGATGGATGGGTCAGCTTCAGTGGGGTTGGTGAGAGAGATGACTTATGGTTTTTTGGGAAAATTAGCAGGTATGACCTCTGCAACCAAGGTCTGATGGGGGCGACTATTTTTTATGGCTTGAAAGTCGGCAGAGTTGTGTGAGTTGGTCTTGTGAAAATTACACCAAACCGTCGTTGTGGGTGTCGACAAGGAAGAAGCATAAGGTTGAGGCTGATAAGGATGCAGGCTACAATATTGGGTTAAATTTGGAAGATATCAGGTTTGAGGGGATACCTTACATTCTATGACCAAAGCTCATAAGAACTCCTTTTCCAGAGAGGAACTGTCAAATAGATCTACCTCCCGTCGGAGAGGTAACAAGAGATGAGAATTAAAATTAATTATTAATACCTCGTCTGGATCGCTCAGATGGAGCTGGATGCGCAACTTGCATAAGACATCGATGTATCCTTGAACTGATTGAGTGGCAAGATGGCAGAGTTGCAACCACTTTGCGAGAAAATTCTAAATATATCCTAGAGGGTAGAGGCATTCCTGCAATGCATGACATAACACATCCCAAGAATCAATACTGCCATTTGTCGGAGAAGGAAGTGTACCAATATCCATGATCAATTCATACCTTTCCAATTGTGTGTCTCACTAATTTTTTGCTATTCCTTCAAGATGGAGGCTAGCTATCTGCAATTTGGTGGATTCTTCCATCTCAGGTGAAGTCTTGAAGTATGTGGAGAGGCTACGAATCCAGGAATTGACCGTATTTCCATTCATTTGGCTGACAAACTTAGGTAACTGAAATGGGTTTCCAAATGCATGGTCGTTGGAGTCTGGTGTTATTGGAGTCAATGGAGTTCATGGAGATCCAATGCCAATTTATCAATGGGAGTTGATCTGGGTGCACTGGACTCCTCACTGGAGACTTCTCTTCGATGCAGCATGGTCTGCAAGCATGGAAGAGAGGGAGAATTTCCTCTCTAAGGAAGAGGCATGAGCTTCCAAAATGAGACCCTGAGGAGGGCATGCAATTAGCCCTGAGAAGGGTGTAAATATTGCACCAATGCAAAGGTGTAGAAGAACCCTGAGAAGGGTGACCAGGATGCTCTGGAAGAGAGGGAGAATTTCATATTTAAATAAGAGGCATGAGTTTCAAAAATGAGACCCTGAGGAGGGAATGTGATTAACCCTGAGAAGGGCACAACTATTGAACCAATGGAAAGGCGCAAAAGAACCCTGAGAAGGGTGACCAGGATGCCTTCAAAAAGAGAGTGAATAATGAGCTGAAGATCCCCCAACAAACAATTGTAAATCTTGTGGATGAAACTCGGTCTTCTCCTTCTTCTCTATGTGCACAAACTTTCCCAAGGCACACACTCTGATACCAATTGATCTGAATGGCGGAGCAGCTTCAAAAGGATGCACTTAAAATTGATTTTTGGAGGGAACACTCAATAATAACGACTCAATTCAAGTGAGGATGCATATATTCTATGGAGGGTGCACTAAACACCAACAACCTCACTTCCAAATAGGGTGCACACCTTTTTCTAACATGCACTTCTTACAAAAAATCCCATACATCAAAATAAAAATGTGATGAATGGATAGGAGAGGATGCATTCGTTTTACCAATGCGCACTGCCTCCAAAAACGTGCAAGCGACAAGAAAACATGTGATCTGGATAGGGTGCACCAGTTCCTTTAGTGTGCAACAATTATAGTCACTCGCACACAACATAAAATATTTACACAGAAAAAGAGAGAGAAGAGATTCGAAAAAGTTTCATCAAATGAATTACAGAAATATGTCCCCTTTAATAATTCAGGGAGACTCATTACAATGGTAATTATAGATTTTATTTTTCTATGGATTTAGACTAGAAAGAGAAATTTCCCACAACAATAACTGACATAATCTGACTAACAATTATTTTAGACATCGCCTTGCTTAATTAGACTAGTGAATGCTTTATTACAATTAAGTGACTGACTGACACTGACATAGATAAACAAACTAGAATAGAATTAATTCGCTTTATTTCCTTGCTTGTTGCAAACTACTGATCCTCTTATCTTAGTTTTCTAAGTAAGGTTGACGTCCTTCATGTTGGTCCATAAATCCAAGAAATATTCTAACTATCAAGATACCTATAAGACTATTGATACTCAACCGAATAGGAAGGCTAAGTATCCTTGCATGGTTTGTGAGGAATACCACTACACGAAAGACTTCCCTCATCGTGAGGTAGTTGCTAAATTTATGAGGGGTACCTCCCAACTAGTTCAACAAAAACATCTAGTTACACAAAATCTTTCCCCTCTGCAAGGGGGAAATGAAAGTCATTCCCACGATGTGGATGCTTCCATAAGTTCCTCTGAGGTCTATATGTTTAATTCGGTTGATGTAACGACTCAAGAAAATACTTTTGACACTACTCCGAGTAATCATGCGAATGGTAGAGCTATCGATTAGCCCTCCACATCCACTCCTCCTCCATCTTCCCCACTCCTCTTCAGATTGAAAAGCCAATTTCTGACCCAATGTTGTGCCTGTCCAAGGGAACAATTCTAAAAGTGAAATTTAATCCAAATGTCTGCACTGCCCAAAACTACAATATTGTTGAATATTTGACATAAGTGCCTTGTGCTATGCCAACTGTCAAAGTTCTACAAAACTTTCTAAGTCAACATAGAAACTTGTTTTCTTCCATTGGAGCTATGGATATAGAGGAATCAAATTTGATTCCATTTAATCTTGACTATTTGAAGGAGAGGCTCTCACACCACCTAGCATTCCAAATTCAAATTTTGGTTGGTGGAACGAACATCCATGGCATTGTTTTGGATGAGGGAGCCTCCACCTGTGTCATGTATTTTCCTTGTTGGAGAGCCCTTGGTTCTCCTAAACTTAGCCAATCTCCTACCACTCTGAAAGCATTTCATGGACGTGGTTTCCAACCTCATGCACTCTCGTAATATTTCGTTGTGACGTTGAAGGGTAAAACCGTTTCGGTCGATATCGATGTGGTTGATGCACCCCTGCATTATAATTTGTTACTTGGTCATAGTTGGTTCTATGTGATGAATACAATTTCATCTTCAGTGTTTCATATCTTACGATTTCCCCATCAAGGAAAAATTGTCACTATTGACCAACTTGACTATATAACTTGAGATCTCCACAATTTTGTAGCGAATAATGACTCTTTTCTAGGACAGTCTGGTCTTGAGAGTGTAGGAGTAGGCCTCCTTAAGGATTCCTCACTCATGGGGGTTTTTGTTACACATTATTTTGGTCACCCTGATGATGATTGCATAAACATGTGTTCAGGTTCCCAATATGATCTTTTGCCTGAGAAAAGAAACCTCTTTCCACCCTTGCAAAATGCATTTTTGGAAGGCCATCATGGGTTGCTCCCTTTACACAGAGC
>JASDQU010738387.1:170146-202059 GCA_032191745.1 Picea mariana | reverse complement strand
AACCGCGATTTTTTGTTGTAACTTATTGTTCTATTTTTTTGGGTTTTTTCATGATGGTTGCGGGACCTAAGGGTTCATAGGGTGCTCAGACAGCTATTTATTCTCAAAACCTCAAATAAATTCTTGAAGCATTCAAATCTCAATTGTATGACACATTGTGTGACACATTACATGAAAAATTTCATGACCTTGTAGATGGCCTCAATAATAGTTTTTGTAGTTCATTGGATAGCATGCATGAGAGATTTCTTATGGCAGACATTGGGGATGAATATAATCAAGAAATATATGCTTGGTGTGATTTTGAGGATGATTGTGATGATTGATATATGGATAGTTGTCATTTCTGGGATGACAACCACTTCCATATTTTATTTGATGACTCTACTCCACCTTTTGTAGAGAACATCAATGTCCCACATCAGGAGCTAGTTACCAACGTTCAGTTTGCATATTCTACAATGGTATTATTCCTTCCAGTTTCTGCTATGACCCTTTTCCACTATGTGGATGGCATGGATGATATTAGGGGCTAAATTTTTCCCATGGGCTAATTTTCCATGGTTTTTCCAAAAACAAGATTCGCTATTTTAAAAATGATTCACCCAACTTCTATAGGATAAAATTATTTTACCTTAAAAATCGCCAAAATTTTATAAAAACTATATAAAATACTTAGAAATTTGAATATTTTTACAAAAATATCACTAAACATTTATATTTGACATAAGAAGGATTAGTAAGATTCGCCAAGGTTTCTACATTTTAAAATACATTTCCATCCTTAAAATCATCCCTAGTGGATGGATCTTCTTATTTGGATCCACATGATAGGTGCCAGTATTTGGAGCATCATTTGGAGTTGGTTATTGGGTTCCAAAATCTTCCACGGGGAGTTCACATGAGCACTTGGACATGGGACCCGGGCTTACAATGGTGGTTGGACTACTTCAGCATGGTGGATTTCCTTTCTACATGGGACCTTGTTTCTTTAGTCTTCTTCAACATTATGATCCACAATTATCCATGGGACCCTGGTATATGGTTGTACATCAAGCATTGAGAACAACACTTTCATAAGGGGGATGGAATGTAAGGTAGCTAGAGAGGTAGTGGGGGGTCCCAGAGGGCCCATAGTGATAATAGTGGAGGTCATTCAATGTAAGGTGGACTAGGTCCACTATATTATTAAATAAGGCCCACTTTGGTAGTTAGATATAATAAACGAGTAATTAGATATAATAAATGTAAGAGGACTTCTTAGAAGGTTCTACTTCTAGAAGATTCCTCCTCTAGAATGTTCTTAGGTGATGGTATCACTATATAAAGGGGTTCGAGCAATGTAATGAGACAAAAAGAGAAGTATTATATTTGGAGTTGAAGCTCATTAGGAGGATTCCCCCTCGAAGAGGCAAGTGAACAGGAGAGGATCCCTTCCATAATAGGATCCATTGTATGGTGTTGCCCTACCTCAAGGGTTTGATATAATAAAGTTGTGTTTTTCTATATTGTTCTTATATATCTGTTGTGGTGCTTTTGTATTCAGTATTGGGTTCTTAACAAACTACCTTATGGTTTCCGATTTTGGACACCACTCCAAATGTCAACATGAAGAATATTCATCTCTCGGCACTGCCTACCTTTTATGGTAAAAACAGTGAAGATCCAGACACCTTCCTATTTGAAATTTGACATCTTGTGTAGGAGCTACAACTACGTACAAGATGCCCAGAAACTAAAACGCTTTCCTGCCACCCTCAAAGACTCTGCACCAAGATGGTTCATGGGGTTGGGAGAATCCATTATTAGGTCCTAGGAAGCCATGAAAGAAATATTTCTTAAGAAGTACCAAGACTACTACAAGACCAAAGAGTCTCGTAATGACATCTTTAAAATCCAACAGTTAGAAGATGAGAACCTCAAAGATTATATGGAAAGATTTGGTTATATCTCCCAGAAGTCAAAATACCATGACCTCCCAGAGGATGCAATTAGGGCTCTTTTCCTTAAGGGAATTTCAAAAGATTATATAGATATGCTTAACCTAATGGAATCAGGTGACATCTCTCATAAACCGTTTGCTGAAATATGTGAAATGTGTAAAAATTACTCAAGGAGTATAGCCAAAACAGGGAAGAATGTTCAAGACCCTTATAATAGGAACTTAAAACCAGTTAGTTCAAGTGGTATCACAAGAGAAGATATAGGGAACCTTTTAGAGAACTTCAATATAGACATCTTAAGAACAATAGGTTCCTAGTTGGACACCCTAAAAACAAAAAAGAAACAGGAGAAGGAAAATGCAACAATGAGCATATTTTTCCCAAGGTCCAGGAGGAAGTATTCCTCAAAGGAATTCCCATTAGATAGAATTTCAGTTTGTGGCTTCTGTACAGGATACCATTCAACTGAGAAATTTGCATCCTTGCCTGATTTATTAACCATCTATAGGAGTGGAGATCCTAGGGAGTCTTTTTATGCACCTAGGAGGCCATGGTAGCCTAGGAACTAGCCCACATACTCAGATATACAATCTCAAGTTCCACCCTATTATCAACAACGACAATTGTGGAACTCACTAGGTTGGAAAAACTGGTCTACTCAGTACCAACATCCTTGGTTTTAAGGATGGAGAGGAGGACATAACCAAGGAAACCCTCAAGCTCCACCTATCCCTATGTCCAACCATCCTTATCCTCAATTCCCACCGAACACTCAGTAGCTTCTGCCAAGTTTTGTTCCACCACCTTTACCTCCTATTCCACAACAACAACCGCTGCAATACCAAAATGCAATCTCCCCAAGACCAATACTATTACCAGAACAACCACTGTTGAATCCTAATAATAAGCCCCCTCAACCTCTTCACAATGTTGAGATGCAATCCTTCCCAACATATGTTATTACTCTTGTTCCATCACATGAGATTCAACTAAGATCAAGAAAATTTTTGGATAGGCAGAGACCTTCAATAGTCATCCAAGAAGAAGAAGAAGAAGAAACCACCAAACAACCCATGGATGACACTAGGTGGGAAGATGTTATTATCCTGAAAAACCAAGAACCCAAGCTTCCCCAAAATAAACCTTCACAAATTATGAAGGTCCCTCCTTATATAGACTAGGGATGATTTTAGGGGCTAAATTTCGCTCATGGGCTAATTTTCCATGGTTTTTCCAAAAATGAGATTCGCTATTTTAAAAATAATTCGCCCAAATTCTATAGGATAAAATTATTTTACCTTAAAAATCGCCAAAATTTTATAAAAACTATATAAAATCCTTAGAAATTTGAATATTTTTACAAAAATATTTCCAATCATTTATAGTTGGCATATGAAGGATTAGTAAGATTCACCAAGGTTTCTACATTTTAAAATAAATTTCCATCCTTAAAATCATCCCTGATCCAGACTGATTGGTAATCGAGAAACCTACCACCCGACCCGAATTTGACATATTAAATGAATTGAATAGTATTTGTGTCAATATTCCCCTGCTTCAAGCCATTAAAGACATTCCAATCTACAGTAAGGTAGCCAAAGAATTGTGTATCATGAAGCCAGGTAGGAAGTAGAAGGACCCTCCTATAGTACACTTGATAGGAGATCTTTCTGAATACATAGCAGAGCAGCCAAAGCTAGCAAAATATGGGAACCTAGGAAACCCCATGGTGACCATAACCATTAATGAGGTCTCCATTGGAAACACTCTCATATACCTAGGGGTAGCCATCAATGCTATGACCGCTACTACATTGGAACAATTACAGTTACAACCTCTTCTTCGGCCTACCCCAGCCATTTTGGAATTAGCAGATAAGACTAGGGTTATACCTGAAGGAATTTTATATGTTATCATGGTTACTTTAGCCTCATGGGAGTACCCATTAGATTTTCTTGTCATTCACTCAAAGGATCCTGCCAAAGGCCATCCTGTCATTTTGGGAAGACCTTGTCTAGCCACAACTAATGCATTTATTGGTTGTAGAGAAGGGGAAATGACCATCTCAAATGGTCTCTCTATCCATAAGCTCACCATTTACCCTCCATCTCAACCTATTATGGAGAATCTATGGTGGCTTGAATGTCCATATGAGAACAAGGACTGGGAAGAACCCGTATTGCCAAGTGACCATGCATGGGCACTTTAGGAGCACACAACATAAAATGTGCTAAACCAATTTATTTCTTCTATCACATGTGTGGATTTTCCACAGTCTTTTCCCCAATTTGAATACATGTTTGGGGAAGAATTTCAAGAACAATTGGACCCATCCATTTTGTCTTTGATATATATGAGTCTACCATGTCTTATACTATGCCCTATGAGATTAGTCCAGAAAACGTTTTACATATAAACTATGGGCTAGATAAAGACCAACAGAAACAGTTAGTAGATATCCTTAAAGAACAATCAAGAGCATTTTCCTGGGAATACACTAGCATGAAGGGTATACACCCTAACACATGCATCCATCACATATATACCCAAGGGGAAGTAACACCTATTAGGAAACCCCAGAGAAGGGTGAACCCAACACTCAAAGACATAGTCAAGGAGGAGATCCAAAAGTTGTTAAATGTTGGATTTATCTATCCCATATCCAACAGTAAGTGGGTATCTCCGCTTGTAGTGGTTCCAAATAAAGTGACCGAGAAATGGAGAATTTGTGTTGATTTATGGGAACTCAACAAAGCCACTCTGAAAGATTACTTTCCTCTCCCTTTCATTGACCAAGTTCTAGATACCTTGTTTGGAAAGAAGTATTTTTTATTTCTAGATGGGTACAGTGGGTACAATAAGATTCTTATAGCACCCAAGGACGAGGACAAGAATAACTTTACTTGCCCTTGGGGCACCTATGTCTATAGGGTCTTACCATTTGGATTGTGTAATTCTCCTGCCACATTTCAACGAGCAGTACTAGGGATATTTGTTGATCTTATTCATGATTGTGTAGAGGTCTACATGGATGACTTCACAGTTTATGGAAACACTTACCAGGAAGCCTTAGAAAACTTAGAAAAAGTCCTCATCAGATGCCAGGAAATGAACCTATCTCTAAGTCATGAAAAATGTAAAATGTTGTTAACTGAAGGAGTGGTTCTCGGACATCATGTTTCATCTGAAGGGATAAAAGTTGATCCTGCAAAGATTGAGGTCATCATTAGACTTACACCCCCCAAGAATCAGAAAGAGGTGAGAATATTTCTTGGACATGCCAGATATTACCGACGGTTTATTGAAAATTTTACAAATATTGTTGCACCTATGTTTGGATTGTTAATAAAATATGTTGATTTTGTTTGGACTGAGAAATGTCAAACTACCTTTGAAACCCTGAAAGCTAAGTTGTCTGTGGCACCAGTTCTTAGAGGGCCCAATTGGACTCTCCCATTTCATATATCCATTGATGCCTCCGACACCGCAATAGGAGGGGTATTAGGGTAGAAAGAGGACCAATAGTCCTATGCCATTTATTTTGTAAGCAAAAACTTGTCCCCTGCCGAGTTGAACTACACAGTCACCGAGAAATAATTCTTGGTAGTTGTTCATGCTATTAACAAGTTTCATCATTACATTAGAGGCTATGAAGTTTTTTTACATACCGATCATTCCACCATTAGATTCCTCATGAATAAAACCATAAGTAATGGCCGAGTGACTAGGTGGCTCCTGTTATTGCAAGAATTTAATATCATTGTGCTTGACCGAACTGGAAAGGATAATGTAGTAGTTGATTTTCCTTCCTGAATAAAAAATGAGGATGATGATATCCCTATAGATGATAGTTTCCCGGATGAGCATATTTTTTCCCTCTCTGTCAATACCCCATGGTTTGCGGATATGGAAAACTAGCTGACTACTAGGAAGTTACCGTCTCAATTGTCACCTCACGAAAAGCAGAAAATTATTACAAAGAGTGATAATTACTCTTGGGTTGGTCATGACCTTTTTCACACAAGCCCTAATTTGATTATTTGTAGATGTGTTTGAGAGGATGAGGTACCAAAGATACTACGCAGTTGTCACGATGGACCATGTGGTGGCCATTTTTTTGACAAACGTACAACATATAAGGTGTTACATTCGGGTTACTATTGGCCTAGCATTTTCAAAGATGTTGCCAAGTATGTGAGAAGTTGTGATAGTTTCGAAAGGATAGGAAGACCTACTTCAGCTGACGAAATTCCTTTGCATTCCCAAGTTATGATATAACCCTTCGAAAAATGGGCCCTTGACTTTGTAGGACCAATTTCACCCATGTCACGTAGGAAGAACTATATTTTGGCTTTGTACATACAATGTCACCAAATGGGTAGAGGAAAAATCCCTATTCAGGGCTACAGAGAAGTTTGTTGTCGAATTCATCTATGAAGACATATTTACCCGCTTCGATGTCCCTCATGAAATTGTTATCGACCAAGGCACTCAATTCACTTCCAAGCTAATGAAAGAGCTAACAGAGAAATATGGGATTAAACACCATAAATATTATCCATGCCACCTACAAGCCAATGGTCTGGTAGAATCCACAAACAAATTTCTGGAAGCCATCTTGACCAATACTGTTCAATTACATCACCTGGATTGGGTTGATAGGCTCCCAAAGGCTCTGTGGGCATACAGGACCACCTGGAGAAATACCACTCGACATACCCGTTATGAGCTATTGTATGAGAAACAAGTAATTCTACCAATAGAATTCCAAGTAAGGACCTTCCATATTGCCATAGAATTAGGATTGAACCAAGATGAGGCTCAGAAGCAACGAGCCCTACAATTGAATGAGTTGGATGAAATTAGGCAAGATTCCATCCAACGGATGATATTAGGCCAAAACCAGAGGAGCAAGTGGCATGACAAGTTTATTAAGAAGAAGCACTTCCAACCTGGTGATTGGGCTCTGTTGTTTGATTCCTGATTCAAAACCTTCAAAGGAAAAATTACCACCCAGTGGTTGGGCCCTTACGAGGTAGACATTGTATATGACAATGGAGCTGTAAAAATTAAAACAATTAATGATGGACAAGTCTCCTTTGTAGTAAATGGACACCGACTCGAATTTTATCATAAGCCCATTTCCAAAGAGGATTTTCTACAGGTCATGTCAACTGAAAAGTATTGGACTTAGTAGATGGGGAAGTCCCCCATTTTTATTGAAAAACAATTTTGAATTTCCTACTGTATATATGTAAATAGTTTTTGAATTTTGTTAATAAGGCAATTCTAGAGATTTTTGTAAGTATTTATTTCACCAGGAGTACACAGTTTCAAGGATCTTTCTTCAAAACATTAAACATTGTTACACTTGAATTATGTGTCTTCTAAAGCATCAAATGAATATTGACTTGCTATAATTAGCCATATTTTTGCAAAAAATCTCATTTTTTAGGCATTCTAAAGCAGTTGCTCTTGAAATTCTTCACCATTGTATAAGGAAGTGATACCATAAATATCAAGCCTAGAGGTCTCTCGTACAGTTTTTCCAAGAACCTTGAGTAAGTGAGTCAAGTTTCTTTATCAAAGAGTAACAAGGAGGTATAATTATTGGTTAGTCATAGAAACATCACAATAACTACAAAAGAAGAAAGTAAGTTGAGCCTAGAGATACCTTTATGTTCTTTCTCAATGGTAGCATCCACTACACACTAAATAACTTGATTATATCATATCTTTAGATAGGCCACGTCTGCTTAAGTACTCCTTACATCGGGACAATCACTAAGCAATATAATGGAAAGTCATCCTCTAACATAAATACCATCCCAATTGAAAAAAGAAAGAATTTTATTTTTTTCAGAGTTGTCCCCCTATCTTCTTGCATAAATCAATCTTATACTAAAATATTAAAAGATGGAGGGCCAGTCTCTGAGGGTGTAAGAGGCTAACCCACCAGGATACTGAACAGGTCTGCTGGCAGTGGGTACCGACATGTGGTATGACTAGGTAAACCCACCGGAGTACTGAATAGGCTTGCTGGCAGCGGGGCATTCTACCTAGCGAGGATGGTAATCTAACAAAAAATAAATAAAAAATTTAAACTTGTCCTGATGTACGACATTACTTGTAGACAAAGTTGACATGAAGTATGTGTGGTTAAGCTAAGGTTAATAAAGTCCATAGACTTTCCATTGGGAAGTAACTCTAAGACTATCTTGAAACTCTCTTGCCTACCTCTTCTTATCTATATATATGATCTCTTATCCTATAGGTGGGGCCATCTTCTAACAGTCTCATCAGACCAATCTATGAAATTTATCTTTACACTTGACATACTATAAATCTTTGGCTATTGGGGGAACTGACTGGTTTCCTATACTTTTGATTGTGAGGTGTCACAATACTTAGGTGTGGGGGAGGGGTTCATGAGCTGAAAAATGACCATTGTCTGGAGAAATAAATATTTGCAAGAGTTTTTGTATTATTTCTATGATACAGGGTATTACATTAATAGTCATTTTATTTTTGAAGTGCTAAACTCCTGTGTGCTATAAATTACTGAACATATACTTAACATACCACTCTTTATCGGCTTACCTTTCATTACAAGATGTACATTGTAGGATTTACAAGTACATGTTTTATGCTTGCTATAACCTGATCATTGTAGGTTTGACATTATATGTCATATGCAAGAGGATTGAGTGATCATGGTGGCAAAATCAACAACAACAGAGCATTCTGCCTTTGCTCATTAACCATTGTGATTGTCAAAAACATTTCAAATTTGTAGGCTATCCATTACAAGAGGTGAAAATGTATTTAACACAGAGGTGTCGTATGAAGTGTCGTATGAGGTGCCGAACAAAGTACCATATGAATTACACACCAGTAACTATCCTTGATTCCAGGTAACCAAAAATCATTGAAATTCAATTGAATTGGTTGCAGGAAATTGATTGAAAATTATTTATATGTTCATGATCAAATTTCCATGTCAAACGACTTGGGCATTGATCTAACTGCACATCATTACATTGCCCCCAAAAAAAAGCCTTCGAATTCGAAAATTCCCACACATGGAAGCTCGTGTGCACATGTGTGCAACCTAATCCACCCTAGGCGCATTCAAATTCAGGCTGGGTAACCTTTATCTCAATTCTCCCTTGCCATTTTCTTTGCCCTACCTTGAGAAATCATGCCCAGCCTCTACCATTTCTTCCCCTGTTTGAATTACGCTGGGCCCATGCCATATTCATTCCATCTCTTGGCCCGTTCGTGCCCTTGCCTGGTGAATTTCACCTTTGCCACAATGCCTAAGAGGTATGAACCCTCTTCCTATGCGGATCTTTTTTCCATTCTCGAATTTGCACAATGCAGAGAGGTGTTTTTTCACGCAGGTTGGGGGCCATTTTTGTCTAACTTGCAGGGCCACGATGATGACCTCTCCATGCAATTTTCCCTTGGTTTTGATGGGAAGACAATGCATGTAGGGTATCTTTCCTTTGAGGTCTCAGAAGATTCCATTGTTGCATCCACGAAGCTTCCAAGAATGGGAGATAGATGGTTCAAAAACCACCAACTGTCGCGCTCAAGTTATAACAGGGTTTCTAAGCCCGAATTCTAGAAAATTTTAGGAGCAAAAGGATATTCTAGGGAGTGGATAAAGGAGTAATTGATCAACCCTCTCATCGTTATCACAAGGTTGATTACATGCAAAGGTAGATATTCCACTTTCAAAGCTTGTCATTTTAGATTGCTAGCTCATTTTCAGTTCAACAAACCTTTGAACTTGCCCTTTTATTTTCTAAAAATCTTGGAGAAGATGTCCTCTCAAGTGAGGAAGAATGTGACTAACCCCCACAACAGTATCTTTCACCATGGATTGATCAAACTCCTTGTTCTAGATGAATTAGATAAACATAGGCAAACTTGGGATGCATTTATATATCAATTCTCAAACCCTCACTTGACAATTAAGACCCACAAAAATCCACTTAGCCCAAGAACTATCTCTCCATCCAAGCCTCGCTCTCCAAGAACTAAAAACCCCCTTGCACAAACCCTCTCTTTGTCGGAACTATAAAAAAAGCTTGTTGATATCATTGCTTCCTCATCGGGTAAAAAGACCAAGAGAAAAGAACAAAAGAAGCCTATTGCTAACCCCCCAATGCCTTCAATCTCTCTTGATCCCACACCTAAAAAGCTCCAAGAAGTAATTCAACAAGACTTTCCCATCATTCCCACAAATAGGAGGGGAGCCAATCGATTTGGTAAAGGACCCTTTCAAAAAAGTACATGGAGCAAAAGAACAAAACCTTATGCAAAACCCATGCCTGTTTCAGATCCTATCCAAGTGTCCTCCAATCTTGAGATCCCTCACAAGAGACTTAGGGAAGTTTATGTGGATGGATTAGAGACACAAAGAAAGACAAAATCAGAACCTAGCTCTCCTTATCAATCCCCCATCACTCCTACTTTGCCCATGCCTATTCTATATCCTAAGAATGATAGATTGTCCACATCCCTCAAAGGATCTAAGCCTTCCACCGAGATGACTGATTCTGCCCCAACCATTGAGAAGCTACAAAAAGAAAACCATCAGCTTCTCCAACAGTTGGGAGAAAGGAAGACAATAGACACACACCTTCATCATGATAATGCAGTCCTCCAAGAAAAGGTTAAATCCCTTCAACGGTTGGTTGATGAGATGACCAAATCCAACCGCATCCTCAGAGCACAACTGAAGCAACACAAGAGGCATAAGGCAAAGTCTTCACGGCAAGAAGGAGAGGCTTCCA
This sequence comes from Picea mariana, assembly GCA_032191745.1. Classification (NCBI taxonomy): domain Eukaryota; kingdom Viridiplantae; phylum Streptophyta; class Pinopsida; order Pinales; family Pinaceae; genus Picea; species Picea mariana. The sequence continues at coordinate 191,312 of JASDQU010738387.1, read as the reverse complement.
AAGCTGATCCTCCTCAGCAAGCCTAGTCATGAGGGGTAAATTATTTTTTGTTTGCAGTGGGACCTGCAAAATCGTAAGTGTGGGGGTAATGTTGGGCCCGAGATATGATCAGTTTTATGACAGTTATTAGACACTTTTGTTGAATGTATATATGTGTTTTTCATGTTTTGGGGAAGCTTTTTGAAGAAATTTGTGCCAAAATGGTATGATCCACATTAGGTATGTATAATTCATGTTTGATGTCGATATTGAGTATAATTCATCACGTTTTTAATGTTTCCAAGGATCTAATTCACATTTTTTGGTTTTACAGGGAAAAATCACATCATGTTTCTGCTTCCGGCACTCCATCCAGTACTCGATCCAGTACTCGATCTAGCACTGTGTCCTACACAAAAATGGTAGGCGATTTGGTGGTTATGGTGGGGCCAATGGTGGGTGAATCAAGAACATGGGTTTTTCTCATGCTTGTCCCCTCCAACTATTGAACTCTTGACAACTTGGTTTGGGTTGTTGAGCAGGGCGATTATTGGCTCTCTCTATTTCGACAGTTAGGGCACCATTAATGTGATTTTCTTTTTTAGAAGTGGTTCGACCCTCCAGTGGTCGACCACTTGGTATGTAAATCTTATAAATACCTCCATGGTGGTCATACAATAGTTAAGTAGCAGTAGAGAAAGTAGAGGATAGAGATAAAAACGTTTTGCTCTATTTTTGCATTTTTCAATTGTCAGAATTGTATAAGACTGTGTTTTTCAAGTTTTAATGGTGAAATCGTTTTGCTGAGGTCATGTTATGCATTTGAGAAGTGACCACGACTTGCTGGGAGGGGCACTAGTAGTCTGGTAACTGTTCTTTAAGTTATTTATGCATTTCAGAGCTTAGATGTCTCTTTTTATTTCCTGTACATGAATTGTGCTTTTTATTTTTTTGCTTTCTGATTTGTTGTTGTAGTTTAATTATTTTAACTCTCTTTTGCGGGTTAGTATGAAGGCTTGTGTTAATGTGCGTTGATTTTGTAGTTAGAAACGAATTTGCAAATTCATAGACTAACCCCGTGTGCAATTAGATATTAGATTGTGTTTTATTTATGCTTTTAGAATCAAGTTTAAAACGAAGTTTGAAATAGAGTAGAACAAAGTTTTAATTTATGTTTTCTTTAACAAGGATTCGGTGGATGGATAGGGTTAGTTTCAGTTTTTAATTATAAATTGCTTATTCTATTGTAATGTAGATATTGTTTAACTAGTTGTTAGTTAATGCATTCATTAGTTTACTTTTTATATGTCATGCTTTAATTTATGTTTTTAAGCATTTTCCTTCTTGCACTTTGAATTGTTAAAATAGATATAGCATAGTTTCATTTTACGTACTTTCTTTCCTAGAATTAGATTGCAATTCCAGTGTTTATTTAATGCTTGAATTTAATTATGAATTTTGCTTACATAGCATAGAAGTACAATTAAAATCTCGTTATATTGTTGATAGTTAATACATGAGTAATAATTCCATGAATATGCAGGGTAATTGACGATTGTTTCCGTAATGGCTAAGTTCTCATTGGATTGTTTAATCCACATCTTTCACTTTGCTATTGAAATCAGTATTGAGCTTATACTGCTTGAATTACATTTTTTTGTTAAGTGCCATCGAGATATTATAAGACATCGGAGACATTCACACAACCACCAACACAATATTTGAGTTTTCATAGGTTTGTAGGATAGATAATCTTTTGCTTTGGTAGATTACAGAGTAGTTTTTCTTATCATAGATTAAAAATTAGTTGTTAGTTCTTCTTTCTTTTAATTAAATAGATTTTCTTTTATGAATTAGAAATAGTTTTGAAGTTTTAATTAAGAATAGAATTCACTTGCCTCTTAGCTTAGTTAGTTGTTCAATGAGTAGTCTTAATTAGTTTACTTGCAGTAGAAGTTATCTTAGGGTAGTTAGTTGTTTACTTGCTTTAGTAGGTTACTTGCTTACTTGTCTATTCTTGCTTTGATAGTATAGTTGTTTATTTCCTTTCTTTCACAGGATAGTTTCTCATTGAATTTAGGTAGGCTAGTTAAAGTAGTTTGTTTTTTCTATTTTCTTATTGTTATGATTAAATAGTTGCTTTTATTTATTGCCATGATTGAACTAGTTTGCTTCAAGTAGGGTTTTCACTTGTTTTCCTAGAACTATCCATCGATCCTTGGTCCAAAATTGCTTAGGTTACATAGTTTCAAGTTGCTTAGTAGGGTTTTCTCATTAGATAGCTTTTTCTTGAATAGGTTAGACTTTAGATAGTCACTTCCTTAGTTAGACTATAGTACTACTAGCCATTCTACCTTGGCATATATTTTGCTACAACTCTAAGTTTGGGTTGACAATTTAATTGAGAGTTTTTAGTGTGTTTTTAGTGCATATAGAACACCCATCAGGCTTACAGGAGTGATATCATCCAACATGCCATACCCTTAACATAAGGAAACAAACCTTTCCGACAAAAACTAAGGCATATACATAAAGACAAAGAGGACACAACTCAAAACCTTCCACACAATAATCTCTGGTAAGAGTAATTTTGTACTTTTGAATGATATTCCATTAAAACTCAAAATTACACAAGTGCTCAAAGAGATGTCTCTTATATTATTTTGCCAAATCATTTAGCCAATAAAAATAAAAAATATATATAGAAAAGACTCATCCCCAAGATGAGGAGTTCTAGCTAAACTAATTCCCAAAGTTGGATCTGGTTACAAAATTATAGCAACACATTTAGAACTGCCTACTAGGAAATAAGAATCATTTTTTTGGAAAATAAGGGTCAAAGATAACATATTATCTCTAGAATCATGATATATTTTACAAACCTAAGAGACGTTTTTGTGAATTATATAGTTCTTGATAAAATCCTCTTTCATTTTTCCAAAATTCCTCTCTAGCATCCCGGGATCCATTTCCAAAGATAATGACTAAAAAATGAAATCTGAAAAATGTTTAAATCTGAAAAATAGGTTGTAAAGAACCATTCAGATATTTCAAACCATGACACTTGTGAATAAACTAAGAGGATTTTTTGAATGGGCTCATTCTTGACAAAAATAAATTTCCGTTTTCCAAAATTCTTCTCCATTTTTTTAGAAACTGAGTTTGAATTTTACTATAAAAACAATCATTTCCAGAACTTGCACAACAAACTTGCATAGTGAACTTACTTTTGACATTTTATTCTATTGTTTGGCTTTGATTGATGATGTAAGGTTTCTTATTGAAATTTTGACACTTGATATGATGATAAGAATCCCTAGGACCACTTCATTACCCTTTCAAACACCATTTTATTCAACATCCTAATGTATCTCAAATACTTGATTTGGACCCTTGAGAAAATTATAGGACACTAACAACGCATAAGCTAGAGCGTTGTGCATACAAATATCCTTGTAAAGGATCATGGAATCATGAATGTTCCCTTTTGAAATTCGGGAGTGATCACAACCATTGAATCAAGGAATCTCTAGACCATTATATTGGGATTCAAGTAAATAAGAACTGTCAAATCAAACTGGCCAATCGTTATCTGTTGATCGTATCCAATAGGAGATGGAAAAATATGGAACTTCACCACTTCGATGATTATGGAAGGTAGGGAAAAAGTATGAAATGTCGAAGGCCAAAGTCGTGAAATCCCACCAACCATCTGATATGATAGGAAGTTCGGGTGAAATCTTTATCATTGACGTGGTCATCCATCATTGACCCTCTAGATGTAAAGAATTTTGAGTCCTAAAAATCTTGAAGGTCGAAGTCGTGAAATCTCGTCAACCATTAGATTGTGTGAAGAACTTTGGGAGTAATTCTAACCATCGGATCTAACATTAGTGGAAGGATAAAGTAAGCAGTGGTGTTAACAGGCAGTAAGCAATCATCATTGCTTTATGATCACTTCAACAGGTATAAATCTGATGGAAATTGAACTACTCGGGAGTCATAGTATCCCGGAGTCCTGGAGTTCCGAATCCTAGAAATCTCACCAACCGTTATATTGAAGGAACAATTCAGTAGCAATTCCAGCCATTAGATAAAAAATACAAGGACAGAGTAATTTTCAGACTCCAAAACTTCACCACTTCAGTGACTATTGAAGACTAGGAAAAGCTACAAAGTGTCGAAGCCATGAAGTGCAAAGACGTAGCCATGAGATTACATAGGCCATCAGATATAGAGTGGATGAACGTGGACCATCTGTTTGGTGGATGACATGTCTTATGCCATGTGGTAGGGGTGCCATATGGGAACACGTGTCACATGAAGTCAAGGCATTTTGGACCCCAACATGTCCATTTCAGAGTGACATGTGGTGCACATACTATGGGTCGAAGTCACCATAGGTGACATCAACATGCCATCTCATCTCCAAGATTACAGCCTCTGAGAATGTCCAACATAACTATTAGTGAAAGTGTCGAAGGACGAAGTAGAGAATTCATGTATACTGTCGATCGAGGATCCCTTTGAGACTTTTCTCAACCATTGGATCAAGCAGTGGAAGGAGGGTATAAGTACTTTGGAAGGTATAACTCTGGGGTAGTTGAAGAACTAGATATTTGTAATATACCAGAGTCCCGGAGTGTCAAAGTCCCAAAAATCGTAGATCAATATATGGTAGGATCCTTCCTGGTTGTTCGATCAAGAAGTGGGAGGAAAGAGTAAACGAGAATTTTAACTGGAAACCATCGGGTGCCTACACTTTATTACCACTTCAGTAGGATTCATTTCGGGGAAGTTGAACAAATTGATAGTTGTGTTATCCTGGAGTCCCATAGCGTCGAAGTCCCAAAATAAATATGGACCATCCATCTCAACAATGGGTTAAGTCATGATCGTTGATTTCATTGAAGTTGCCAGAGAAGCCAGGATTGTCCATCCCAAGGGAGATTAAATCTCAATCGTTCGATATACTAATGGAGATGATATAAGTACTTCAACGAAATTTTACTCCAAGAAAGTTGGAAGATTGAAAAGGGAGAATTTTCGAAGGCTAAAGTCTGGAGGACTTGTTTCCAAGCATCGGTCTCATTATAAGGTAAAGGGGTTGATTAGAGGCGTAAAGTGCCTAGAAGTGAACAAGCCCACAATCACTTTTGAATGAGGTCATGTGTAGAAGAATAAAGAGAAAAGTGCTAAAGGAACATCACTTAGAGTGGATAAGCCCATGATTTTGAGTCACGATCACAAGAAAAGTGGATTGAAGGAAGCGCCTATGTAGAGTTTGAATTATGTACCAGTTTGAAGGGGCTTTGTAATAGTTTGAAAATATTGGCACACAACCATTCCATTGCCACTTCAAGATCCTGTTTGGACAAAAAGGGTGAAAGTGACCTTTTTTAGGAAGCCCTAACTTTTAGCTCAGAGATCGGATTGGGGCATGGGAATAATCATCGGAAAGATTACTCAAAGAAGAATAAAATAGAATTTGTATAATTTATAGAGTGATGATATATTTCTTCATGAATTAAGAAGAAAAAATACATGTAGCATTAATTGGAAGATTTCCTTTAATATATATAATTCTAACAAAAATGGTTGCTTGAAGATTTGACAAGACTATAAATTTAATTGGATCAATTCCAGTCTAGGATTGGATATCATAGTCATGGAAGCATGAAAAATATTGTAGAAGTTGGTTGAGGAAACAAAGAACTACATGAAAAGTAATGAAAAGTGGATAAAGAACTCAAGAATAGTGGAACAAAAGTATTAGTCAATAACTATAGGATCTGAATGAATTGTAAATACAAAAGCAAGAATCCTCACATAAGACATGAAGCTAGCAGGTGAATAATGTCATTAATGGGCATAAAAAGGGAAATAATTACTTCCTATCCTTAAAAGGAAGAGAGGTGTAGATATTTGCAAAGATTAAGTGTGAAAGAATTGATCTAATGGACAACTAGGAGTAATAGTATTTGATTCAAGAATGTTGTTGTGGTAGAGTGATGGAATGTTTGAGCTACTTCATTCCAGGGTGATATAATGTTTCATAAAGGTAAAGTTGGATATGACTACCCAAAAGGAGCTTCTACAAATTGAGTACATTGGTTGGATTGCAGAATGACCAGGTGAAACTTGGTTATAAAGTATTGATACTAGGGAACAATAGTGCAGATGAGAAGAATGGGAGCACACAAGGCAACAAGGATATGAAGGAATTCAAGGACAACCAACTACAACATAAACAAATAAATAAATAAGTGAATTGAAACATAAATACACTAGAGTGCATGAGGCATACAATAAAGTTAAAATGCATATGCATTAGTAGGCATGTTAACAATGAATGCTTGGTGCATATGGATGTGTAATTGTGTGTATGCACATGCTTGGATATGCATATAACATACTAGTGAATTTATAATAGTCTATTATTATTAAATAATGATGTTATGGAAATTGAGTATGACTAATGATGGATTATGTATTTAGGAAAAATGATATAGCATGGTTAAAGATGTGGATGTTGCTACTGCTTATGATTTCCATCTATGTGAATACCCATGAGGGTGATAGGAATGGTGATCCAAATGATGAAGGAGGAAGTCTGTGAGCTTCTATTAATACCATTTGATCGGGTAGCATCAAGTAGGTTGATAACAACCATCCATGTATGCATTTGTTTCTTCTATATTGAAGGTAATTGAGGTAAGAAATTCCCTCAGTTAAATTTTCAAGACATAAATCGATATGTAATGGCCAAAGACATAGAGTATGTAATTTTTATTTATGCTAGAATGCATTTAGATAGATTGTCAGTTGTATATTGTGTTATGATTGGTTATGGGATCATAATCGGGATAATTTAGGAGACGTACTCCTTCTATAACAATGAATATCCATAGATCTAGTCATGTGTGAGACCATAATATGGTTGGATATGAAAGGGCTATAATGCTATTTGAGTGATCAATGGTATCTACTATATATCTTATGTTTGGACTACAACCTCTTTGCTGACACTAAAGAGAACTTAAGAATTATATTCTTGGTGTTGTGTTTGGTTTGAAAAGGAAGGTATACAAATAGTCAGGTAAGAAGTATGAAGTGTGTGGATGATGTGTTGAGGCGTTGGCGAGACCTTCCAAATCATCATGGTGGAATGCATGACATTGTTATGTGGTATTATGTAGTCAATGCATGGATTCATTGTGTAGATGTGGCCATGGGCATTGGCACATTGATTGTTATTTTATTTAGTAAATAATTGTTGCATTATTAAAAGCATGTGGTGATGAAAATGCATAATGATGAATAGTTGCATTATATTTAATATGAATACTAGTTGAAGGTGATTGGATTGTTGTTTGTTACAATTTTGAGATCACTTTTTGGAGCTATTGAAATTTTTACAAGTGGTATTATAGGAATTATTGAATGCATTTTGGTGAATTCATGTATATATTATATAAAATAGAAACAATTAGATAACAAGTGAAATGATGTGAGTATTTCTAACTCATGAAGTTGAAAACACTTTAGGAGTTGTTAGATAATGCAACAAGAAAGTTGCAGGTGAGAGTAGTTATATAATGATAAATTATGGAAAAGCTCTGTCAAGGGAACATAGTGATAGGAATATTGGTGGATAGAAGAAATAAAATATTGGGTGATAATACATGTGTAAAAAATGATGGGTTCATTCCAATTAATAGGTCGTTTAATGGAATTGATTGAATTGTTGTTGTAAACAATTATGAGATCACTTTGTGAATTTTTGTAATTGTTTCCATGAAAATATACATATGCATGATACTAAAAATGTGTTTGGATGAGTGAAGGTTGAGGAAAATTGCAGGTAGGATGGTCTTGGATATGGAATGGATGTAAGACCAGAAGGAAGAATGATATCTACAACTATAAAATCCAAACATTATGAGAAGAAAAAATCATGCCTTGAAATATTATTTTCCTATATAAAACAAATTTGAGAAATTAATAGTTACAAATTGTTACATGATTATGCTAACAATTGGTTTGGATGATTGAAGGTTGAGAAAATTACAAGAATAATGGTATTGGGTATGGAATTGTTGTAATCCATAATAAATATTGATGCCTATAGCTACAAGAGCCATATGAATTATGAGTTGGAATCTCATGCTTGGAAACTTTGTTTTCCTATATAAAACATATTTGACATTTATGATTGAAATTTTTATAACAATATCTCATGATGAATTAATTTTATAATACATATGAGATGTTGGCTATTGAAGTTGGAAGTTCATGAAAAAGAACACCAGAAGGAAATCGAGCTCAATGATGAAGGCATGGAATGAAAAAGTTCCAATGGACTTGTTGCAGCTGGATTTATGGAAGATGCAACTCTAAAACTTCCTCACTGAGTGCATTGGAGCCCTGAAGAGAAGTGGAATAGTCTGAGGGACTGTAGGGAAGAGAAATGGGTTCATTTCTTTAGGTTGTGCAGGCTGAGAGGGAAGGATAGCTTGTTGGTTGGAACTGCTTCTAGAAATATGAATTCGGAAGATCATTATACATGTTTTGGGTAGGAATGCTTATGTATACATGTTTAATTTCAGGCCACAGTGCCTATGTATATAAGATTTGGATAGATTTCCTATGTGGATTAAGGCCAAAGAGACTATATTTGTAATGTTAATAATGTTGGAATGGTGTTGTGCACTAAGGACAGTGATAAAATAAGGGAGGGGGATGTAACACCCTAGTTTTAACCCTTATGAACTAGAATGTATTATGTAATTGTGACTTAGGCTGGTGAGTCAGTAAAGTTAAAAGGGGCCAGAGTGCCTAGGAAATGTAATACTTCATCTACATTAATAAAATACATTGTTGGTTGCAAGACAAACAAGGACAAAAGAGATAGGGGGATATGATTCCACAAGAGAGGGTGATTAATGGATAAGTCTTTTATTATATTTTATTTACCCATAATTGATTTTATGGAGAAAATGGGTTACATGAGATTCTTGGGAGGAAGGCCATGTGGTTCTTGTTTTCATGTAATTATATAAAACCTTCCCATGGGTTGTTTTGGAGTTTCTCTTGTTTGATCATTTCATTTTAGAATTCCGCATCTCACTCTTGTTGAATTCGTGTTCTCTTGGGGGGGAGAATGGAAATGAATGAATTGAGGAGGATATCCATTGCTATATGGTTGTAATATATTAGTGATCATTCCAAGAGGGAATAGATTCCTATGTGCATGAGATTAATGGAATTTCAGAAAGAATTGTCCACAACTGAGAATCCTTGGAGTTTCCAATAGGGATATTTCCTAACCAGTAGAAATGGATCCCTAAAGAGAAATGGAATAGCCTGATGGATTGCATGGCAGAGAAAGGTGTTTATTTCTTTGGGTTGTGCATATTGAGGGGGAAAGAGAGATGGAAATTCAGATTTGTTGTGTGGTTGGGAAACTTGAGAGCTAGTTAGCCAACTGTTGTGTGTTTTAGATTTGGCCTAGGACCCATCCTTATGGATTCATAGCCCTGGATCGGGGGTGACCTTCTATTGAGAGTAAAACAACAACAATGTCTATGGTTGGGAGGAACGTCCTTGGTATGAAGCTAGTTGGTGAATGTTTACTTGCAAATATAAGTTCTCTCTATGTTTTCTCTACAATGTATTTTCTGTTGTGTATTTAATTATATCTTAGATGTATTCTTGTGTTCCTGTCTGTTGGTTATTTATTGTGCATGGCACATTGTTTATTTCTTTAATGTTGTAGCATGAATATTGATTAATTCATGTGAGTATTTCGTGCTTATTTTTCGAATTAATTATTATCAGTGTTCGAAATCCATTTTGAAGCGTGTTTTAAAGTAGTGTGGCCAGCCTATGGGTGGTTGGGTATATTACATTCAAACTATGTGACAACACAAGCTATATAATAACTTGTAAAAAAGATCCTTCAAAATGAACATGGTATAATACCTAGGATACATTGTTGGTGAGAATGGTGTGCATGTGGATCCAACCAAGATCCAAGTCATTTGTGACTGGACAGCCCCGACCACACTGAAAGAGCTTTGATTTTTCTTAGGTCTTTCCAACTTCTATCACAAGTTCATGTTGGGATTATCCCATATTGTGTGGACCCTCAACCAAGTGACCAAGGGTTGTGGCAAGGAAAAGTTTTTGTGGGGGAATTCACAATAGCAATCGTTCGATGACCTGAAAAATAACTTGTGCTCAGCTCCAGTAATCTCCTTACCCGATCTACAACAACCTTTTGATATTGATATTGGTGCCTCAGAATATTCCATGGGTGAATTTCTCACTCAGAACGATCATCCAATGGCATATCATAGTGATAAACTATCATATGTCATCTGTAAGTACCCCACCTATGACAAAGAAATATATTCCATTGTACAAGCCTACTGAAAATGGAAGAATCACATTCTCGGGAAGGAGATAGTCATCCACACTGATCACAAGCCTTTTTCATTCTTGCATACACAAGGAAATTATAGAACGAACATCATCAAAAGTGTTCCACGTACTTGCAATAGTTTCATATCAACATCAAATATAAGACATGGAGCACCAATTGTGTCGTTGACTTCCTCAGACGGTTTTCAGTTGCAACCTTAACCATGTTCTCCACTCCTGTGACCATAAGGAATCCAAGTGGCCCCAAATATACAATAGTAATATTGACTTCGTTACCACTTACCAGATGTTGTGCACCAACACGACCGTCACTAAATTTCATCTTCGGGATGGAATGTTATGCCATATGGGAAACCTCTATGTTCCTTCACATGAGCATGAAAATATTGTTTGGGAAGCTCACTATAGTTATATGGAAGAACATTTTGGAATGGAAAATACTGTGGCAGTACTACAAAAGCATTTATGTTGGCCGAAATTGTGTCAGGACTTCAACAAGTATATTAGGTCCTACATTGCCTACGCCATTGGAAAACTAGCCACTAAGAAGCAATGCATGTACACCCCTCTGCCTACTCCTGACAGGCCATGGAAATCCATCTTGATGGACTACATGTCGGGCCTTCCTTCAACCAAGTAGGTAAATGACTGTGTTTTTTTGTTGGTTGATCGATTTTCTAAGATGGAAATCCTAATATCCTGTAAGAAGAATATCATAGCGGAGGTTGTTGCCAAGATATTATTTGAATAGGTGTGGGTACACATTAGGATACCACAGACCATTATATCATATTTTGACATTAGGTTCCTAAACAAATTATGGTCCAACCTTTGGTCACGATTGGACACCAAGCTCACCAAACCCACTTCCTTCCACCACCAAACTGATGACCACACAAAGGTCATAAATAGAATGATCGTGCATATATTTCACATGTACAACTCCAAAAATATGTGCAAATGGGATGAGAGTCTCCCCTATGTTAAAAATAAATACAAAAAATCCCTTCATAGATCGAACGACCACAATCCATTTTAGGTGGGGTTGGGATTTCAACTATTGGGTCCCATTGATGTCGTGTTTCCCCTTGCATCCACATGGGTAGAATCACCCCATGTTCAATATGAGGTTGACAAAGGCACCAATTTTATTGAATGGATTTAACACATTCGGAAACAGGTCCATGTTATTTTATAGAAAGCCAATGCTAAGTACAAACAATGCCATGATCAACATCGGGTTCCACAAACGTTTTAGGTGGGAGATAAGGTCTAGTTTCATTTGCAGAAGGAGTGCCTTACAGGACTCCATCAAAAGATTCATCCACTTCGATATGGAACTTACACCATCACCAAGGTTGTGGGTGACAATGATTTTTAGATAAGTATTCCCTGCTTCCTCGACCTACACCTAGTGTTCAATGTGAACCTCCTTCAACCATACTTCCCACCATTGTTGGACACATTAGAGATTGCATAGTATTTGACACCGACATAGCTCAACCCTGACTTCAAGGAACATGCATCCACTAATCTGATCAGGGAAACTCATATTAAGGGAACTTTCCAATAGAGGATACAACAGTTTTAGGTTGTTAGAGCAGAGAAACTCCTGCACCAAGGAAAGTGGCTCACTCGGGGCCAAGTTCAACAAACGTTTCCCTATCTGATGGAGGTGCTCAAGGAAATGGAGATCATTTATTCCTAAGGGGGGAGTTCTGATCTAGGTGGATATCAATGGCACCCACCTATTCCACTAGCTCAAAGAATAGTTTCCATTTTGGTAGTCGTTTTACAGTTATTCAGGTCCCAAACTTCCGGAGCCGTTTTGAGGCCCTAAATGACATTTTTTGTCATTGGCAACAACTAGAATTTAGCTAGAGATAAATTCTAGGCCAGACGAAATATGTACTCCTCGACTATAAATTTCCAATGGTGTATCAAGCGCCCTAAAAATAGATAGTATGCAAAATTTATGTCCTCGGGAAGTTGACGTATCAACTACCTCCATTGGGGCCCATAAACCTTTTGGTGTTTCATCTCCTGGGGTTAGGGTTTTGGATGTTTAGTGTTTTTTCATTTATTTTGTATGTTAAAAATGCCTTTGGAGCCTCATTGTACTTATATGTTTGAAAATGAGCGTAGGCGTCACAAATCTTCTCAGAGATAAGCTAACACCATTCGAGCAAGTTTGTTTCAATATGCATTTTTCTAGTTTCAACAAGCTCTCTTTATTAATAGAAGTCAATTTTTAATGTATCTCTATGTATTTCTTTTTTATACATCTGTATTTCATTTTGTTCCATTTATAAATCCAGATCAATCACATATTTATCTTCAATTGTGCAATCAACCACATGAAAAATTGAATTTGCTTGCAAGTTTTTTACAAGATATTCTTCCTCATACTCTTCGTCAAGAATGAATTTAATGACATGGTTACCATTCTATTCAACTACCTCTGCACCAATAAAGGGGTATTTTCCCACTTCTATAGATTTTAAACTTAGATTTGTTTCATCATCTATCTTTTCTTATTTTCACATGATGCTTAACAGTCTTAACACTCCATCATCGTGTCCTTCCTTCTCATCACTTGCAATGTCAATGTTGTTGTTTATCATTGCACCCTCATAAACAAATAATTGGTCATATAAAACAATGGATCCCTCTAGATCCTCTTTTTTCTCTTCCACAACCTTGACTAATGCATGTGAAAATTATAGGGTTTATTACTCTTCCATGGCTCGTGCTATGCTATGATGACATCATCATCCTCATGTCCATCCTCCATATGGAACTCCTCATTCTCATGTTCCTGTTGGACATGGGAGTTCGGACTTTAACAATGAAAATTAATAATGATAGCATCTTCATGTTTGGATTTTTCCTCCATAGCCTTTAACAATATTTCCTCTCTAATTTTCTCTACAACCTTATCTATTGTTTCATAATTTTGGTCTTCTTCTATTGTAACACCTATTTCCATAGTTTCATATCTGAACATACCTTTAAATTTTTCAAATTATCCATGGTTACATTCTCTTCAACCCTTGGCATGTCTGTTACCTCGACCTTTGTTTCATCTTCTACAACCTCTCCATGGGTTGTAATATCTTCCACTCTTACAATAATTTTGATGTTATCCTCACCAAGTGTTTTTCAAATACTACAATAGCATCACCACTTCACTCCTCTTCATCACTTTCAATAACAATAGGGTTTCTTCTTCCTTCATCTACACTTTCACACTCAAAATTTTTAGATGTATTGGCGAAAATCCAATGCTCTCAAGGGCATGTAATCTAGGGACACTCCATCCTCATAACAATAAATTATGACTTCAACATCACCATCATCCTCATGCTCTGGTAGGTATTCAAAGAAATTTTTCTTTTCATTTTCAGCCATCTCCATTTCTTGGAGATATTCCTTCACTTCCTGTGTATAGAAGGTTTCTTCAAACTTATCTAAGGTATCTATTTTCACCATATTTCATTAGAATTCTATATTAACCACATATATCTCATTAGGTATTCTTTTCTCCTTCAAAGTCTTCAAATTATTTCCCATGCTAATGGTTTTCTCTTTAGCCAACTTCTTTGGCTCTTTCTTTCCCCTTTAAAGTTTTCATAGTATTACCCTTGCTAAGGGTTTTCTCTTTAGCCAACTTCTTTGGCTCTTTATTTTAACTGGATCCTTGGGTTTGATCTAAGGTTTCTAACCTATCCTATAACCTCCTTAACTCCTCTATGGTCTCTTCCTCATAATATTTTATTCTATTGTTTCTCTTAGTCTTTACACTTCTTCTAAATGCCATATTTGCACTTGAAATGTGCGCCTTCTCCCTTGAATTTGAAACTCTACCAAACTTGATGTTTAGAATCATGCTTCCTTTATATTGTATTTTATTTACCCAAATTGGTTACAAAATGTGTCCTAGACATCACTTTGTTGGAACTAATTTCCTTGATATTCTCTTGACAACGTTTCCCACACATTTTTTTGTTAGACATGCCTTTAACAATTTTTAGATTTTAAATCCACCCCTAAATATTCCAAACACTAATGGGTTCTCCTTTGAATATAAAAATCAAGGATAATGGGCCTTTTACCAATAATATGTAGGTTTTGAATCTTCCAACCACTTTTCTCCACCTCACTATGTGCATTTTTTATTTCTTAAAAACATCTACCCAATTTCTAGTTGGAGTTGTTCATTTCCCTTTCTCTACAACTCTACCCACTAAATACTAGAGTTGTTTTCAAAATTAAAATCTACCCAATATTCATGTTTATTGGAGTTTTATTTTATAGAATGAATATTCTAATTTGATACCAAATAGTAGAGGGGTAGTTGGACAAGAATCACCCTGGCCTACAACACATGCATAGCTCAAACTAGAAGCCCAAGAAAGCACACAATAACATAAAGAATAAAACATAACATGGTTTCTTTTGTATTATTATCTAGGTAATGGAATTTAAAATGCATTTAGTCTCAAGCGATCTCATTAACACAACAATTACTCTCTCTCTCTCTCTCTCTCTCTCTCTCTCTCTCTCTCTCTCTCTNCACACACACACACACACACACACACACACACACACACAAACACACACACATATATATATGACAAATAAACAAGAACAATAAGTCCAAACCCTTTCTCACAAGTTACTCACTAGTTTAAACCTTTGGTGGGATTGCATTCATCACAAAAAATTCACAATGGATTACCCTATCAAACTAAGGGAATGGTTTATCTTCTTTTCCCACAAAGGCTACGATTTCTTCTCCCTACTAGTTTCTTCTCCAAAATCTAAGGCTCTTTTGTCATCACTTTTCAATTCTTCCTAGTAAAGACACTAGAGTTATTTATTTATATTAATAATTGGTTCTACCAAACACTATTGTTGGAATCATGTTCTTCTTCTTCTCTATAGCTCTAGAATTCTTTCCTTCTTCACTTTGTCTTCTATTTTATACATTTTCAATTCTACCCAATAGGATTATTGGAGTTGCTTCCTCCTCTCTATTTCCCTCCTCCTTTTGTCTTTTGCATTCTCCTTCTTCTGTTATTTTTATTCTTTGTAAGAATCTGACTATACTTCAATGAAATAACTCCCTCCTCCCTTATTCCTTCATATTTCTTCTTATACTTACCCTATTCTCTTATCCTTATCATCCCCCCTCTCTTATATGTAATCCACCCTCTTCAATGAGATAATTGACTCATTAATAAATGCACTCCCCCTTATGTGTTTGTGGCCCCCTCCCTTTCATAATTTCTCAATTTCAACCATAAACCATAACAACCTCTTCAATTAGAAATATTCCAAGAGGAATATTTAACCAACATATTGAATTCCAATAAAGACTAAGAGGGAAGCTAAATTCACTTCCTTAAACCTATCCCACACTTTTCAAAAGGGATAATGGTGCTTGAGCCCCCTTTTACACTACATACACCAAGGACAAATGATGATCAAACAACCCAGTGGTCGATTGGATGGGAAAGGGGTTGACATCACCTTCAAATACACAATACTTTGTAGTGACCTAGGTCATCAAATCCAAGGGGTGAATCAATGGCGGAGGATGCATTTGCATTAGCTTGTCACACCCACTTGAATCCATAATTCACTAGCCTCAATATTCCAAGTCAGTCTCAAGTAGGTAATCCTATTATAGCTAGTAGAAATCACATTATTCATAGATCCAACCATCCATTCATTGATCCTATCTCAAGGTTTCCATTCAAGGGATATTACATGCTTGAAATAATTTTTTTCATGATAAAACCCGTCATTAAAACATTTAATACAATGAACTATTTGTATTTTTCTAAGGGATATGAGAATAATGTGAATGAAATAGGAGCTATGACACCCCATAATTCCTATACTCAATGATCTCTTAGTTCTTCCCATAATGCCTCGACCAAGTTTTATATAAATTTGTCCATAGATTCAAGCATTGTGTCAATTGCCTCGATCTATTTTGCATTGTTGATAGATTCCTCACACTCCCTTTGATTTTATCCCATCGTTCAATATAAATTCATAGTTTTATCCCTCTAAATACATGTTTGTGTTGCTCATAAATCAACTACCAAAATCCCCATTATTTTTCGTTTACCCATTTGTTTGATTTTATCAATACCATCTGTTGGAGGTAGGTCGAGGCGGAAAAGCAAGGTGATTTTGGGAAAGAAAGCATGCACACGGAAAGCGACAGCTGGAAGGAAGAACCACACGTGCACATTCGAGGAAGACCTAATGACATTAGGGTTAGGGTTTTGGTAATGTATTGTAATGCATGAAGAGATGAAAACATATAAATATCGATACTTAGGTATCATAGATGGGGTTAGAGGTTCTAAGTTCTAACTATTGTTGTTATTGTAGAAAGAGCCACTTTAGTAATGCATGAGTTGATGCGATATGAGATATTTTTTTGTATGATCTATTTTGTATAAGTTGTTGAGCTAGAGAAGATGAGGGAGGGTAGATATTGAGGGTTAGATCACAGGCTGGGAAGCCTGGTGTGATCTAGTCTGCCTCATACCGATCTTACCTGACTGAGAAGAGTTGTAAGCATGCGACACTGTAGATGAAGAAATACTATAATAAAAGATCTGAGAGACAAATATTTGTGTACATAGCCCACGAGGGGGTGAACCATGGTATATGTGTTATTTGATGAATTAATGTTTATCTTTAATGTCTTCAGTAGTTATGGTTATGTTGGATGAATGAGTTGTTATATTCCCTGCTTATTTGCAAATCACAATATATCACATTTATAGTTATAATAATGGTTCAATATATATCTCTCTTATCTCACACTCAATCCTAGGTTGTAAACACATGGGTCTTACAACCACCCATTAAAGCTATCTCGGGTGAGACTTCGCAACGCATTCTGTGTGTTGCATTGCTTCTGGTTTACTAGGATGGCTTATAGTTTTATAGGCTTTGTTGGAAACCTAAACAAACATGAACCCTGGGTCAATAAGCTCAGACAGTATAGAAGAGTAGTTAACCAACAAATGGTTTCATTGTCGTTGGTAGGAACAAGAGAGGGTTGAGTAGATGAGATAAGCTAAAGATCTGTCGGAGGCGGATCAAGAAAATATTAGGGTAGAGAGAAATGATCCACTAGAAAGGAATTTTTAGACCATGGAATCCCACAAAAGAAGAGATCTAAACTTGGCTAAGAACTAAGGAGCTAGAGTTTGCACAAAAAATAAAATAGAAATCCTAGACTAACACCTCGCAAATACCTTGAGAAATACATGTTTATTGATTTACACGAAGTCTTTTTCTATGATTTTCCACATATATTGAAGGAGTGGATACTAAGGTTGAAGGATAACCATGCAATGAGCCAGATTCGACAGATGGAGTGGACCCCGGTATATATTGAACAATTACAATAGGTGAATAAGAAGTTCACCCATGTAGTAGATGTTTGGCTTGATAGTGTTGTGGTAGGTTTTATAACAGATTTTGTAGTCAACACAACAAAGTCATCAAATACAGTGGAGCAAGAGTTTCTATGAGGACCTCGAGGAAGGTACATTTGATCGTTGTATACTTCTATTAAGATATTGTTGTATAATAAAGGACTACTGACAATGGATTCATACATCTAAACTTCCCTGTGTGCATAGGGGAAGCACCGACAGAAATAGGAGAAATGGAAGGAGGAAAGGATAAGGGAAATAAGGAGGAACCCTTGGACCCAATCATGATGGACGATGACCAAATCAAGAAGGTCATGGCGACAACTGGAAATACGTGTAGTAGAGTACCCTACCAATACAATTTGAATACCAAGAATAGAGTTGTAGCCGCAAGGGAAGGCTTGGCGAGTGATGAGGAAGAGGTAGAGGATCTCTAGGATGTGGAGTAGAATGAGGAAATCCCACGTGCAACATATGAGAGGAAGACGAGAGGTCCGAGAATGGGAAGAGAAGGAAATAATCCTATCCATATCAATGCCAGTGTGGAACCCATAAACCCATGTGCGACTAATACACCAAATATAACACCTCCATTTATACAACCGAAGTTCAGAAGCAGTAAGATAGTAGGAAGTACATCCACACAAGGAACAACAACTGGAGGATCCAGTTCATGTAGCACTATTCAAGTATCTACATTGCACGGAGGTAGCATTTTGGCATTCAGAATGGCAGGACACGATCCCACCATCAGGTTACCAAAATTTCAAGGAGAAGTAGCAGAAGAACTTGAGAAACATTTGTTCATTTGTGCAAAG
This sequence comes from Picea mariana, assembly GCA_032191745.1. Taxonomy (NCBI): domain Eukaryota; kingdom Viridiplantae; phylum Streptophyta; class Pinopsida; order Pinales; family Pinaceae; genus Picea; species Picea mariana. The sequence continues at coordinate 172,597 of JASDQU010738387.1, read as the reverse complement.
ATCTAGGAAGAAAAAAAAATCACTGATGAATATACCAAACTTGCGTAGTTAGAAATTACGTTAAGAGACCGCGCATTAGACCGGTATATGAGTTTAGATGCAAATAATGCTCAGGGGATGACAASGACACTAACAAAAATTAAGAAGTTACTGATAATTGAGTTCCAGAAGCCGATCTCAGAAGATCAATACATGAAGAAGATGATAGAAATCTAACAAAAACCAGGAGAATCCGTATGGGAGATTGACTAGAGATTCAAGMAATTGAAGGGAAAGTTAAAATATCTCATGACCAATATGCAACATCGACACTTGTTTTTCAACTCACTTCTTCCACACTTAAAATATCCATTGTGACAAAAAAAGTTACAGACGCAGGTAGAGGCTCTACAGGCAGCCTTGCAACTAGAAGAAAACCAATACCACTAGACAGATCCAGTTATTGAAGAGTTGAAGGAATACTTGAAAAACTTAATGTTTCAATTAAACCAGAATAAGAGAAAAGAAAAATGAGAATTTGTTTGGTGTACTACATGTAGTATGGAAGGACACCACAAGAACGAATGTCCAACATTCACACAATATATGGAAAAAGGAATGCCAAAACCATTATCCATGGGAGGAACATGGTGTGAAGTCTGTAAGAAATAGGGTCACGACCACTATCATTACTCGATGATGTGGAAATACCAGAGAGTCCCAAAGAGTTCATATTACACCTTTTGCAAGTCAGTGGGCTACGATGACAAATATTGTAGAAATATGGAGTTGATGCGAGAAGGGACATCAGACACATATAGAGTGCAGGAAGAAATGATGATGGGGCAAGCTGCACCACAATTTAATCTAGTTCCAGCTCCATACAACACTGCACAACAGTAGTATAATACAATGCAATAACCATACAATAATGTGCAGCCATAATACAACGTAGCACAACCTCAATACAATACCACGTAGTATAATCAGGCACCTTAGTATAATTCATCGAGGGGAGATAGATCAAGCTACAGAGGTCGAGGATGAGCAAGAGGAGGTTTCAGATAAGGTATAGGACCAATGGTGTGTCTGTTGGAAATACTAAAACAACTGAGAGGGGGGGTGAATCAGTTGTTTATGAGATTAAACAATTTTATACCTTTTAAAATATTATTAATCTTCCTTCAAGTGATCATCAACAATATGCATCATATGGACAGTAAAAGAAAAAACCATCAGTCACACATAAAGTACACATAGAGACAAATTTTCACGAGGAAACCCATAAAGGGAGAAAACCTCTTNCTTCGAAATGATAGGCAGTCTTTTTCAGTTCTGTACATCATTTAAAATTGAGCACCAACTCAATGTGAGGTTGCTACCTCTGTTTTACAAGCTGCTACTTGTTTGAGAGCTCCAACTCTATGGTTTCTCTAGCACCCACCAGAAGGAAGCACCAACTCCCTGAATATTCCAGCACCAACTGGATGGAAGCACCAACTTCCTGAATGTTCCAGCACCAACTGGATGGAAGCACCAACTTCCAATTACACAGGCTCCAACCTGTATAATAGAGAACACTTGTTCTCCCTAGCACCACCGTGCCACCCTAGTTTCTATGGCTGCAACCAGATGGAAGCTACAACTTCCCATGTTCAAGCTCCCACTTGAACCTCTAAGGACAACAGTCCTCCCGAGCACCTCCCTTCCACCCTAGTTTATCAAAATAATGAATACACAAACAACTACACAGATAAATCAATTCTTACCAATCTTTCTCTGTATCTGATCTTCAACAAACTGTTCTGCAATTCTTTTCTTCTTTTGTTTGTTTAGCAGGTCTGCTCTGCATCACCTTTTCTGTCATTCTGCTCTGATTCTGCTATGTCTGTCATTCTGCTCTGCTTCTGCTCTGCATTTCATCTCACTCTGCGCATTTGTTCAATTCCATGCTATGCCTAGGCTCATTTTCTTTTTCTTACTGTTTTTTCATTTTTCCTTCAGAACGACCAACAAGACACAGTCTTGTTCATCTTCATTTATACACTTGAACATGACGGTTCAACTTCCCAACTGCTTAGGCAAAAATACGACAACTGTCTAAGCAACTGAATAGCCAACTGAAACGCTAACTGATTTGAAATCATGAGTCCGTTTTGCTAACAGATTCCAAACTCAGTAGTTAATCTGTGAGAAAGAACAGTAACCCTCCAATATTCTTTAAATTCATCTACATCGTTGGATATGCAGTGATCAAATCTAGATGGTCAGTATCTGTGCTCTCATATCTACGGTCGGGATTCGATTCCGGAGCCCCCTTGCCATTCTATATTTAAGCGGAGGGGGGGGTTCCGGAATTGAGCATGCATCTCTCAAGCAGTCAGGATTAAAGCACTTAGATCAACGACGCTCAAGCGATTCCGGACCCCCCTTGCCTTTCTATCTTTAATATGGGGGGGGGGGGTCTGGAAT
>JASDQU010738387.1:103285-170046 GCA_032191745.1 Picea mariana | reverse complement strand
TGCAGGGACAAACGTCGGTTAAAAGGTACTTCTGTTATTCTTCCTTCTCATGCATTAGGCTTAGATAGATTCGAAAGAAATTCAGTGTCCATGATAAGCACTTTTCTGTCTAGGGTTAAGGTCAAGCCTTAGAGGTCGATCTACTTGTCCGCAGGCAGATTTTCCTACAACAATCATGAGATCTGATCTTTTGAGTAGTCATCGTGATGTTATAGGAAATCTTCACCAAGCTTCTGCTGTGTACTGGAGGTTCTCCACCAAGTCTTCTTCTTCTTATCTGCATACAGGAGTCTCTTTCTGGTATGTCTCAAATTCTTGAGCCTTCTCTTCATACTTTCTTCATTCTATTTCTCTAGAGAACATTCTTTGCATTCATCTGATGTAGAATTCCAATTCATGGATGTTGTGGATGATATAATAACTTATATAGAGATAACTCTGGTGTACTGGAACAATAAATCATCATAGTCTTCTCCCTCCATCTAGGAGAACCTCTGATTTTGGATCTCACAATGTTTTCATTCATAAGTCTTCCATACACTGTTCTTCATCACGACTTTCAGTTCTTCTGCTTGATTGCTTTTAGTGAGTTCATATCAGGATGGTAATTTTGTGATTCTTGATACAATGACTGGTTGTTCTAGTTCTTCTTTTTATTTCTTGGAATATTTATGTTCTTATTCATGTTTTTCTTTATCTCTTTTGGGTCCATGAAGTTTCTTATAGATTCCATGCCCTAGAGATTCCACTCTTACCTTCATCATCGGTTCACGGATCTGGATGGACAACCAGAAATACTTTAAGGCTTCTCTTCGAAAAAGGTCTTCTTATGCAGTTGAGCTTAACGCATACTATATTTTCATGGCTGCTACCATGGATATATATATATATWTCATCATCTTCAATGGATCATAGGATTAGCTCCCTCCTGATCCTTGCTTCATGTATAAGTGCATATAATCTTCTCCCTTCATCTGACTGAGTCCATGCTTCCGTCTCCGTCTTTATTGTCTTCTACAATATATAATAGAATCTCTTGTCTAACAGAGTCCACGCTTCCATATTGTTGTCTTCTATAGGATTTCATGAGTCTTTTTCCATTTTCTCTTGATATCTGACTTCTAAGTCTCTTCAAGATTGATTCTGATTTCGGCTTATCTTGTAATAGCTTTTACATGATGTATTTCATTCTTTTCATGTGTAATATCTAATGATAACTCTTTTCATCTTTATTTGTTCTTTGATAGGTATAGTCCTTCTTGGAACACATTATCTTCCAAGAGATAGATATACAGGATATGTACAAAGACGATGCAAGCAAGATATGTACAATAAAATAAGAAGAGTGTTGTCACCTTTTAGTAGAAGAAGTCTCTTCCATCCTGCTTAGTCTTCTTTGCAGGTTCCTTTTCTTCAGCAATTGATGCTTCATGTTTCTTCTTCCTTTTATTTATCTCAGGATACTGATTCCTGTAGTGACCGTACTTTTGACAGTTGAAGCATTATATTTTTGAAATGTCTTTCTCTTGATTTGGCTTCCTCCTTGAACCAAACTTCCTTTTGTTTCTGAAGTTCTTGAATCTTATTGTGAAGGCTTGATCATCGTACTTCTTTTGGGGTCTCTCTTTTGCATTGATCCTTTATTCTTCTTGAGCACAACAAGTCCAAAGTTCTTCAAATGTCGAGTACTCCTTCCTTGTGTTCATGCTTGCGACAAATGCATCCCAAGTCTTGGGAAGACCATTGAGTACTATGTTCACCAATTCCTTTTCTGAAGTGATCTCTTTAATAGCTTGTAGTTGATCTCTTAGCTGGGAGATCCTTACAAAGTATGATGTTATGATGTCGTCATCGTTCATCTTCATGTCACGGAGGTCATTCTTCAGACTCATAACTTATCCAATGTTTTTGACTGAGACGAGATTTGTTAGGGCATCGTACATCTTCTTCGATGAGTCAAGATGGGAGATGTAGGGTATCAAGTGGTATTTTATGGAATCCACTATGATACTCATGGAATTGATGTCAATGTCTTTCAACTTCTCCATAGATGCAATGTTCTATGGTTCCTTCTCTTCTCCTTCTTCAAACTCTGGCTTCACGATCTTTCCTTTCACAATATCCAACACTTTATTCTTAGCAAGAATGAGGTCAATCCTTGTCTTCCATGCTCTAAAGTTAGAGACTCCATATAGCTTGTTCTCGGACTTCACAGAGTTCATCATGGCTTGCTTGACTTGGTCAAACCCTAGATTTGACCAGAAATCCAAACTTCATGTCTTGGTCTTCTGAGAGTACCAGGAGATGTGTTGGGTTAGGGCACACTGATCTATTCAGAGATTATATCAATCTCATCACTTAAGGTGCCTCAACAAGAGGTTTAGGGTTTCTGCAACTACTTCTACTGGTAACCCTAGCTGCAGTGCTTCTGGAAACTACTCCTGCTAGTAACCCTAGCGGCAGTACCTCAACGAGCTCAATATCTAGCGGCTATGTTTCTTTCCAATGTTTTAGGCTGAATGAAGGGGGTGGGACCATAACCTGTTAGAATATAGAATATGGTGTTCTCATTTTACCATTGACGATACCCTCGTCACCCAACCATAGGCCGAAGCCTCCCTTTGAGCACCTTAACCTTGACTGAGAAATTCCTCCGGAAGAAAACCCTAGGCTAGATAGCCAAACAAAGGGAAACACATCTCTCCCCAAGGATAGTGCAACACAAAAGACTAATCAGATAGTCCCACACCCTAGCCAAGAGATATCCAAGCCAATACTGAAACTAGTTGTTGCTGTAACTGCACCTAGAACCCTCCTCCAAGCCTGCGCACTAGACTGCAACTGTAGTGCGCACCAACTGGGAAATTGCTGCACAGAATTGGCTTTATCTGCAACTGTTGAGATGCTACAAATGAGAACTAGCGCCCTGTATTTATAGTAATCCTGCCAGTTTGTTGGGGCCGACTTCTCCTTCTGGGTATGTGTCTGTTCATTATATTATTATTAATTTTGGCCAACTTCTTCTCTTGGAGGCTAATAGCCTAATATAAATTGTCTTCTTGAGATGACAAGGCTTCTAGTGTTATTAGCCAACTTATTAGGGTTTCTCTTTCTTTTCGGAGTCTTCTATTCTCGTCAGGTTCACATGTAGAGGTAAATACCTCCTGCAGCTACCATAATATTAACACTGTGTGTGTCAAACAATTGTTAGCAGTCATGTATGACGGGGACATCTAGTTAGACAATATTTTATTGATAGATTTAGAGATTATTGTGAGCATAACATGATTGCCATCTCGGGGTATGGATCCCGCGCACTTTCTGGATGACAAAGCCAGGGAGAAAGCGCTAGAAGAAGAGATGAAGAAAAAGTATGACACCGACAGGGGGACAAGAGATATCATTATCAAGAGGATCAATGATGGTGCAACACAATTGGGCATGAAAATCTTAGCCTACAAGATGATAAGAAAATTTCACAAGGAGGAATTCCCAGTTGGGGTTTTTGTAGTTGTAGCTCAATGCGTAGAAGGTGCCACAGTGAGTTGGGCACCATACCTCTTGAACTTATTCCTGGATTACTGGAAGGATGCACAGGATCTAGGTACGAAATTTCACTATTCATGGTTGACCACACTAATATCCTTTATGGGATGGAAAGAGACAAGGTATGTAGTTTTTTGTACCAAATCCAAACCGAATCAGGGAGTGAGATAGTTTTTTCTCGGAGCCAGGCTAGATGCTAGGAGAAAAAGGATGAGTGGGTCCATATTTGAAGGATACCTACATGACCTACAGGAAGACATCTCCAAAAGGTGGAGAATAACACCAGAGTCTATCACGCGATATAAATACATTGCCAACTTATAGGCCACATGACATACAATGTGGATACAGGCGAGGAAGGATATTGATAAATAGTGGCTACAGATGCGCTACTGTATCATAGAGGGTGACATCGACATGTTAATCAATGAATGGGATGATGAATGGAGGATTCCATCCCTCACCCAGGAATTACCGAAAAGAATATCAGAAGAAGAGGCAGAGTAGGGAGAAACCTAGCCAAAGGAAATCCAAGTTCCCAAGAGACGAAGAACGGGCTAGAGAAAAACAACATAGAAAAATGAAGGGCCAATGAATATAGGTACTTTGAATGGGAATAAGGATAAGACGGAGTCGGACAAGGAGCAACAGAAACAGGCCAAGCCCATGCAAGAGACCACAACAAGTCCCAAGCCATAGGAACTAGGGGAAAACAAGAGGCCAACCATGTAGACAGAAGACGTGCACAAGAAAATGAAGGAACAAATAACACCTCCAGAGTATATGATCACAGATGACGATGGATAAATGATAGCCCAAATGGTCCAATATTGTCTATCCGAGGATTTTGACCATGCTGCACACCACAGGGATAGGATTCAGGAGGAGCTAGAAGACATGCAGAAGATCCTAAAGCAAACCGGGGAAGGGTAGACAAAAAACAACAGGGGAACAAAACGATCAACACCACAGAGAGAGGAAAGAGTGGAAGTAGAAGAATGAGATCCATTCCATCCATTACCGCACCCAAACACAACATTCCACATCACACCCAGTATGCTACGCATGGATGAGATTGTGGGGCAGACACCCCTGAAGTACTTAAGCCAAATCCAACTGATGTTGACGCAGATGCCAACCAGGGAACTACATAAGTTCCAGGATAGCATAAACCATGAGGTATAGTCTCGCACACAAAAATACCTAGTCGAATTACAATGAGCAACAAAGATGCGGGACACAATGAAAATAATCTATGAGCAGGCTAAATCTGAGACCCAAGAGGAAAGGGAGTGCATGAAAGGATTGGAGCATGTTGGCATAGGGGCAGAGCCAGGGTTACTGAGAGGGGGGGTGAATCAGTAATACAATTGGCCAATTGCAACATTATCCGATAGAAATGTTCAATAACCTTTTGGAGCACTCTTAGGTGCCTTCCAAAGCTAACAACCTTAGATTCACTTCATTTATTTATAGTATATATTTTTTCATGATTTTGAGGACTTGAACTACCATTTTAGACTCCATTTTTCTTCCTATAGGGGTTTCCTGTAGAAATTGTATAGTTCCTATAGCATTGCACAGTTCCTGCAGAAATCTCCCATAGGTCTGTTTAAGCTTCATATTTTGACTTAGCTTAATCATCTTTTCCTCAAATAATTAATAAATAATAAAAGGACATTTAGATTTATATTGATCAAAGGGTTGGCTTCATTTATTCTTCCATTAGTGTAACTTTACTTCCATTACTTTTTTTTGTCATAGTGTAGACCTTTAATTCTATTATAGTTTTATGTCATAGTTTAGATTGTATTCATGTTTTTGCTTCAATTTAACTTTCTTGATTCATTACTCTTTAATGCAATTAGAATAATTTATTTTCATGCAATCAAGATTAGATATACTTTCAAATAGGTGTGTTTCCTTCAAGCAATTAATTCAAAGTTGTTTTATGTCACTAGATTTTCCTGCACATTTTCATCCTTTGATCAGTCTCAAACCTTTTCTACCAACAATTTCATACTTCACATATAGTGCATATCACCTATTAAGTTTATATGAATCCATGATTGACAAGTAGAGTAGGAAATAAATGGCATAGTAAATCATTGTTGCTATTCTTGGGACCACCCAACACTGTAGATGAAGTTAAAGGATTACTCCTTAAATCACCATATAGTGTGAATGGAGTCAAAGTGGATAGCATGCTAGCGGATTGAAATCCATTACCCATAGAACCATCTCATACCGTGAAATTTTTAGGGATGAAAGACGATAATGAATTACTTCTGATAAAGGGAAACGACGGAGAAATGTGACCTTTACCCCAAGGAACAGCTTGGTAGGGGATAGACGAACTCCCCACACCAATATTAGCAGTTTGGGTCAATGACTGGGAACCAATCAAGCTGCTTTGCAGAATCATCAAGGGCATACTAAATGAAAAAACATTGGTTGTCAAAGGTAACAATAGATTCACTCAATGGGATCAAAGGAGCACAATTTCTAATTGACGCGGATATGGTGGAATGCACCATACTCATCGTTTGGTTAGAGACACTAAGAGGAAGAATTATTCTTGTGAAAATATTCGACATGGGAGTTGTTGGGACTTTAGACAGAGAAACCTATGAAGTGCCTTCCATTACAGTCCACCGAAAAGGGCTATTGTTAGTGAAGTCTGAACCAAGAGCCAAAAGATGCACAAAAAATGGAGCGTGAGGCCCAGTTAGCAGAGGGTTGAAAGGTTAAGAGAAATATTCATCTCCAAGATATGATATGGTAACAACCTTTGGAGAAGAAACGTTAGTTTCTGTTGGTTCTATATTTACGATCTCAACTAGGCCAGTCGATACAAAAGTGTTGGATTGGTCAAGTCTACGCCTAAGAGGAGGATGTGGAGGATTTACCTCTTCTTATTATTAAGGATGAAGGTCTTGAAGTATCCTTGATCGAAAAGGTGGTTGGTCAACTGCTTTTAGTTGCTAGCTCTAGGTGACTACCTACACCTTCCTAGTAAAACTACGATAAAAAACACACCACTAAAAAAGACCTTAAGAGAAACAACAGTCACAAACAACTTTTCCAATATCTCGACTTAGGTGGATTAGGTCCTGAGATCACAATAGTAAAAAAGTAAGGATAAGTACCTTCTAGACGAAGGCATGGGTTGATTAAGTCTCATGGACTAGGGAATGAAGGAGTGAAAATCTGTTACCTCGACCTCCACTAACTAGCCTTTATAGTGCAAGTACCCATGCTTCACAGGGCACCCTCAAACAATACTAAGAAGTGTGATACAAAGTCTTCCCCAGGTACCAAGGAAAACCCCCTACAGTCACCTCTGAGATTCCTAGGAAAAACAACTAAGGTCACCAAATTGCAGTCAGTTTCCAAGGGGTATAATTAACAATCGAGATCGAACATATGGGTAGGGAAAATAAGCCTGAATCACTTCCAAAGGACTGTCTACAAAAGGGACATTGTTACTTCATAAAATCTCAAACTAGGTCAGAAGCTTCTACATGACTAATTCCAAGAGGGCCAATATCAATTCAATAAAACCTCTACCAAGTTCAAAATTCGCAGAGGAATGACACCAAATTGTATCACTTCAGGAAAACCCCCAATTTATTATCTCTCCACTATGCTTAGTCAATATTTGGATGGGTTCTCTTCTTGGCTCACCTTTGCATGACCTCGTGTTTCACTCCTGTATTACAGGATCTTCCCAGATATACTTATACAAAATTGGGTTTTTGACTCCATAGATCATACTCCTAAGTTTGTTTTCTGGCCTTGGAGAAACTTACTCTCCAACCTAAACCAAGTCCCTAGATTATTTTTTTTTTTTACCTTAATAAAATGAAAATGTCTAATTGATTTTAGTTAGCATTCATTTTATAGGTTGTTATTTACTCAAAAATATTTTGAAGTAAATTTGAATGATGTTTTGACAAACTCAATAGAAAAACACTTAAGAACAGAAATGTGAAAATCAATTCTTCGCTGAAAATGAGATTCTAAATAATGCTTCAGAATTTAACAAACACAAACTCTTTCCTTTTTGTATGCAAATAGTGCAAATTTTCTTTTAGATGCAATGCATTTTCTAATACAATTTTTATATGTAACACAAATAACAAGACTGGGATTCGTTTCGTCAAAGCTCTATAAACAAAATATTTTGTTTTCGTTTCCTTTTTTTTCTTTTTTTTAAAGGTAGAAAAGTGAAATAAGAGAGACAATTTTCATATGATGATTTTTTTTTTTCAAATGCAAATGCAAAAGAGAAAGGATGAAAAATTCACAAACAAACACACTCTTACACTTTTTCTTTATACAAATCAAGAAAACAAGAAAGAAAAGGGGAAAAAATATTGCGAACAGATGACTAGACACCCTAAGAACACTGCAAGAGTAGGAAGCAGAGTGCAACCTACACCCAACATACCTTTCTGCAACCATAAACTATAAAAATCCAAAAACAACCTTGATCAAATAAGAAATCTATAAAATATTTTTGATATTTTCTTATAATCCTGCAAGCAAAGGAAACTAATTCTGAAACCTAAAAATCACTTTGGAACCCTAGAAAGACCCAAAAATATCCCATAAAGTCACAACCCAAACCTCCAGAAGTCTAGAAAAGGTCAAAAACCCCTTCACAAAACATGTATGTGACTTTCCAATGGACAAGTAGCATATGTACAAGAATTTTACTAGAGAAAATAATGTATGTATGTGACTGTACTAAGGGAAACACACGTACACCCTTAAAAACCCTCTTTAACTGAGAGAGGAGGGTCTGGAAGACTCAACAAATATTGTATAAATTCATTAAAGAATATAAAAAGGATAAAATAATAGAAAAAGTTTCAAAATAAATGGAAAAACAAGCACCTTTAATGACCCAAAAAGGGAGAATCCCCAGTGGAGTTGCCAATTTTGTTATGGAAATCTAAGTCATATGGCTTTGGTTCACGACCACAACAAAGAAATTCCCTTAAAATACTTATCTCAACTTCTAATTATACAATCAATTAGAAATAACCACCTTTAATAACTAACTTCTAGAAGAATGGAAGAAGGACATACTTGGAACCCTACATTTTAAGTGGATCTCTCTTGAGGCCTTTCACTTTAGAAATCCTTGATAATGATCTTCTGAAAGTCCTACAACCAAAGAAGTATTCCACTACAAGAAAATGGTTACCACTAACTAACTAAATATAATCAATTCAAATTCTTTGTTAGATTTAAGATAAGATTCCTATAATTGAAATCATGAATTAAGACAAAGAATCAGACGAGAATGAGAGTTGTTTTATTGATAACAACAAAAGAGGTTGGTTACAACCTAGAACCATTGCGGCACAATCCTAGAACCATGGTCCAAGTTCCTCTACCCAAGGCTTGAGATAATGAAGTCTACCTATGAATTTTTGTGTCCAGATAGGTCTAAGAAAGTAATAGGGTTCTTCTTGATGAGATAAAGAGGAACACAAATCTTGACAAAAAGGGTTTTCAAGGGGGGAATAAAATCTCAAAAATATAGGGAAACAAGGGCTTGCAAGGATATTAAGAAACTTATAGCATAAGGATTCATCATTTTCATGATGTTTTTACTCCATCCCAAGGATGTCTTTCATACTCCTTTTTGTTATTTGGAGTAGTTATGGATGGGATATAGGAGGTAGGGAACCTGTCAAATCCACCTGAAATATTTAGAATTATATTTTTTTGAGCCAATTATACATGTACGCGGGTTTCTAAATACAAAGTCACATATGTACACAATTTTCTTTAAGGAGATTTGTGTACGTATTGAAAAATGGGATTTTTAAATACATTTTCAGGGAGGGAAATGGGGGTTGAACTCCTACAAATAGGGAAACAATTGTAACTGAGGCCAATGAGACATCATGATAACATATGGTGGAGAATTATGCTATAATATTTTATTTTCACTACATGTGTTGATTGGATGGTGTTGGTTAACTACTCTTCTATATTGTCTGAGTTTATTGACCTGGGGTTCTTGTTTGTTCGGGTTTCCAACAAATCCTCTAAAACTATCGGCTCTCCTGGTAAACCAGAACACAATGCAACACACAGAATGCGTTGCACATTATCACCCGAGATAACTTTAATGGGTGGTTGTAAGACTCATGTGTTTATAGCCCATGATTGAGTGTGATATAAAAGAGATATATATTGAACTATTATTATAACTGTAAATGCAATATACTGTCATTTGTAAATAAGCAGGGAATATAACAACTCATTCATCCAACATAACCATAACTATTGAAGACATTAATGATATACATGCATTCATCGCATAACCTAGATATTAACATGGTTCACCCCTTCTTGGGCTATGTCCACAAAATTGTTTCTCTCAACTCTTTTATTATAATATTTCCTCATCTACAGTGTCGCACGCTTACAACTCTTCTCAGTCCGGTAAGATTGGTATGAGGTGGACTAGATTGCACTAGGATCCCCAGCCTGGGATCTAACCCTCAATATCTACCCTCCCTCGTATTCTCTAGCTCAACAACTTATACACAATATATCATACAAAAAAAATCTCATATCGCATCAACTCATGCATTACTAAATGGCTCTTTCTACAATAAAAACAATAGTCAGAACCTAGAACCTCTAACCCCCTCTATTATATGTAAGTATCGATATTTATACATTTTCGACTTTTCAACCATTACAATACATTACCCAAACCCTAACCCTAACATCGTTGGGTATTCCTCACATGCACACATGATGTTCTTCCTTCCAGCTGTCACTTTCCTTGTGCATGATTTCTTTCCAAAAATCACCTTTATTTTCCACCTCGGCCTGCCTCCAATAGGCCCCCAACACTATCATGTGTCTCGTCCTGAGCCACCTAACCTTTGTGTGATTCCTATATCTCCTTGGTGATCGCATGGAATTTTTCCTTGAGCTTTGTTGCTTGTGTCTTTGCCTGCACAATCTTCTCCTTGAGTGTGTCCACTATCTGGACTGCAATTTCGTCATTGATCAATTCCACGCACTTTGTGTGGGTTTGTTCTATATGTGCCTTAGCTTCCTCTTCTTGTGCCAGGACTTCTGCTACCCTCTCTTGCAGCGGTTCCATTTGAGCATGTCGCTCTTGTTTCTGTGTTTGCACAATAGTTATCTCTTCCTTCAATATATTCATGTCCTGCGACCCTTTGACGCGTTCTGTGTTTGATTTTGTCTTATGCCTTTGCTTGACTTATTGGATCACTGCATTGATCGTTTATTCTTCCTTGTCCCACTTTTGGACCTGTTGATTCTCCTCTAACTTCGTCCACAGTTGCACTGCTTTATCAAACAATTCAACTATTGTACTGACTTGTTGCTCTATCTCCTGCAACTGCGTTATTGCTTCCTGCTTCATTTTCTCCTTCACTACTGGTGGAGTGGTTGGTATGAGTTGTTCGCAAAGATTCTCGATCTCCCCCTGATATTGATCAATTTCCTATGAAATCCGATCAATCTTTTCTATTGTTGTGATTTCATCTCTCTGTGCGGCCTGTGAAATCCGGTCAATCTTTTCTCATAAGTTCCTACCACTTCCTGCTCTTTTGGCTCTTGACTAGGTTTTTTGGAAACGTTAGTCATGTTTGATTAATTTTGAGGACTTTGATAGGCTGGTCAAAGACAAAGCACCAGGTGAAGCGGAGATCACAGGATCTCCTCCCCTTTTGTGAGATTTTTGGGTTTAGGGTTTATGTAACAAGTATGGGATGTCGACCCATGGGTTTACCCATGCTTAGGCCTCTTTTGTAATGTATAAATAAGTAGCTAGGTGCTGTGACAAGTAGTGACTAGATCTAAGAGGTATGCGGTGCTAAGTGTTGTATTGTGCTAAGTGTGAGTGATAAGTGGTTGGATCTATGTGATTGAGTTAGCTCTGTTCATATTGTGTATTAATAAATTGCAGATCTAAGTGCAAGTGATTGTAAGAAAGGCTCTATGTTGTGCCAAGCTCGAGGAAGGAGGATATGGTGAGGTGCACGTTGATCTCCTATCCTATGTGGAGTTGGTTTTGTGGCTCTATGCATCGAAATAAGATAATAAAGAAGAAGAAGAGTTGGTGGATGTAGCCCCACGCTGGTGGTGAACCACGCATATCCTGTGTTATGGTTTGTTTGTGTGATTGATGTGATTTATGCTTAGTGTAGTCATCATTATGTATGTTAGATGCATCTGATATAGTATCTTAGTGTTCAGTAATGTGAATGCATTCTATATTTGCTAGATCTATATGTGCTAAGTGCCTGGGTGTGTTAGATCTTGTAGAATACTGCGTTGTTCTATAATTAGGGTTTTACCTGCGATGTGAATAAGGGTTAAATGCTAATGAATATTAACTGCTAAGTGCTCTGTTAAGTATTGTAATCAAAGATCTGTGTCCCATATATGTTGCAGACACTTGAGTTCTGCAACCCTCCCTGCCTCTACCTTGGGTGAGACATCATCTGCTTTGTAGGTGTTGCTGAAAGGGCTAGTAGTTAGGGTTTTGTTGGTGCATTGTTGAAGCGTTGAATCCTGGGTCTACCCCTGTGAAAACAAATGGTTTCGTTGACGGGACCTGAAACTGTAATTGCTGGGAACTAAAGAAAAGAGAAAGCTATGTGCGTATATCTGTTGTTGTAGTGCGCAGTACTCTAGTTGACTTATGAAGCTCCATGCTAAGAAAATACGTTCAATTTGAAGAAAAGAGGTAAGATCTTAAATCTTTGTGCTTTGATAAAGGTAAGATAAGTGGAAATGTTTTCTTCTAAAGAATGGATCTAGGTATGTTTGATAGATTTGGTCCTAGTTTGAAAACTAGGGCACAAATCGAAGAAAGAAGATATGATATGAATAGATCTTACATAAATAGTGAAAGATATGTTAACCCTATGCATAAACAAAGTTGTTGGACTAAGAAGTGGATGCAGGATCCTAGAAATAATTTTTTGCAGGTCCATTGTGATCCCAGTGCACAGTACAGGAAAGGTTGGGGATCATTTAAAAGAAAGAGAAGATTGACATTATGGTATAATTGTAGAAGACCGAGACATCTTTCTAAGGAATTCCCTGGTAGAAGTCCTATTTTCCTTTGTTGTAAATCTATTGGACATGAAGTTTTGGATTTCCCTAAAATGATTGCTAAAGTTGAAAAGATGAATATGAGACAAGAAAACCCTGAGGAAGGTCAAGAGACTAAGAATATGCTAAAAAATTAGAAAGAATCAGAGGCTATATTATTGCAGATGAAAGAAACACTGAATGATCACAGAGATACCACTTTATTAGATATTTCAAAAGAGAAAGAGTGCATAGAAACAAGAATAGGAGACTTTGACATAGACTATGTATTGGATGCAGAAACACAGGTGAACATTATGACAAAAAGTACTTGGGAAATCTTAGGAAAGCCTGCTATGGTTCCTTCACTGGGAGGAATAGGATTGTTTAAAGGAATGTTGATAACCCTGTTTGGAAGACTTTCCCATGTACCTATGATTTCTCATGGAACATTGACAAAAGAAGAATTCGAGATCATTAAGTTTGCTAAGAACAATGCTCCCTTTGCACTTTTGTTAGGAAAGACTTGGATCGAGAGAGAACAGATCCGAAGGAGAGAAGAAGAGGAAGCTCTAGGACAAAAAAATCAAGAATTAATGGATTTCATGGCTAGGAGAATTGCACACTTAATAGAAGAACAAGAGAACAAGTCGAAGCAACGGAGAGCCAAAGACCTAGTTGTCGAAGTTGAAAGAATGCAAGAAGACTTAGAGAACTTATCCATACAGGAGAGTAGAGCATATACTCTAGAAACAATAAGAGAATAAGTATTACCCTTGAACCCTATGAAGGACCCTCAACAATGCGAAGTTACTATGCCAAGAGGAGATAAGAACAAGAATGCAAAGAGGAATCTAGAGACGTAGATCATAGGAAAGAGAGTTAGAAAACTCAGTAAGAAGAAAGAAAAGCTAGAAAAATTGTAAGAGGTTCCAGAGAGGACTTCGCAGAAGGAAGGCTTGCAGAACTTGAGCCTCACTGGAATAGAAGAGCAATGTAGATTGGCACTTCACCACATCAAAGAGATATGACTGTTGGAGGTGTCCTGACCATTAGATCAACGCTCCATAATGACTAGAAACCAGAACCTTCACCATTGGACCATTGGGACTGCACCATAACAGATGGAATTATATTGATTGAGGAATTCCTACCGATTGGAAGAGTCTATTACAGTGTTAGCTATTTAACCCATCGAATGTCTTACCGTGGAAATTTTTTCCAATTGTGATTATTCAAACCCACAAAGAGATGACTATTACCGCACAATGATTATTGAGACCTCGCCATCCATTCTGCTACCTTGATTATTTATTCACTGACCCGAGATATCAGATCTCGAGCATTTATGTTAGGTGACTTTAGCGCAGTAGAGAAATCCTTCGAAGAGATTCTCATAGACCTCATGGTTGAGAAGGTCATATTCGCAGGATCACAAGCTTCGGTAGGAAGAGGAGTGCAAGCATCCCCATCACCTGGACGTTGATTTGGGCCCTCCTAAATAGTGACAGAGAAACGAACCAAGGATAGTGATGACTTCACGAATGCGAAGCTCATCCCATCATTCCTGCTCGACTACATCCTTCCTCTAGCTGGAATGGTGAGTTGTGACAGTGTCCCGAGGGACTTCTACTACACAGTGATCACTACATACCTCTTGAAGGGGATACGCATAGTAGGACTACAGTTGGAGAAAATTCTAACTCTTAAGATCAGTGACTTCAAATTGGGAGATCACAAAAACTATGGAGTTCTCACACCACACAAGTATTTTACTAAGACAATGAGGAAGAACCATGGACCATGGACATCGCAATATTGACCATCCTCAATGTAATGAAGTTACCACACTTCAGAAGGCATCAGGAAGTTAACGCGTGTGTTAAAATCCTGCTGTATTGCTTCCATCATGGTTACTTATGGTTGGACAGATGCATCACAGTAGATCCGATGTTGATCCAATGGATCACTGGATTGAGAATGCAAGGACCAGACCCACACGACATTTACCAAGGCAAGGTTGTAGATCGTTCCCTATCACAGACAATAAAAGACACCTATGGCTATGTGGAGAAGGGGAAGCGGGGCTATAAGGTATCCTCCATCCAGAATGGCATAGTGCACCTAGATTTCCAGTTGATCACTGGTAAGCTTGTTATAAAGAATAGGCCAATGCAGGTCATGGGGTTTGTCGTCGACGTCACAGGAAAATGTGTTGAAGGGCTACAAATGAACTGGGAGAGCTACCTCGTCAACCAGTTGGAGAAATACTATCACGAAGCTTAGGATTAGGGCTATGAGTTTCATTTCAGTTGGTTACTGATTCTCATTGCATTCATTTCTTGGGAGATGCTGGAAGGAATGACCTTCCCTGAAATTGAGTCATCTAAACCACTAGATGCGAAGTTCACTACGCTCTGGTATTCAAGAAAAACGGTGAAACAATGACAATCAAACGCGGTGTTACACACCCATTATCTACAACTAAAGAGGGACATTGAATCTTTCCCTCGCATGCCCCCAAACACTTTGCACAAATTCATGCCACTTGGGAAGTTCCGCGCAGCTGGCACTTCATCTATATAATTGCGCGCGGAGACAAACACAAAGAAGAACTTCAGTCCTATTACAAACTCATAGAGGAGGACATAGAAGAAATAACCAAGGAATGGTTATTTCCTTGTACCAATTGACCAGGTAGAACTCTCTAACCCTGACCTCATCGGAATCCCTATAGTCACTTGCGAAGAATATGATGCACCCAGCAGCAGCAGGAAGAAAAAGAAGGAAGAGGTACAAGAATTGAACAGTGCATCAAAGGAAACTACACCAGTTTCACTTGAAGGGGGAGGAGGTGATGAAGTAGATAAAGAAGAGGATGAAGGGGAAGAATACAAGAAGAAGTAGGGAGAAGTAACATCGCCTAAAGATCCCCTGACAGAGAGAGAAACATCCAATAAATGAAAGGGTTCCTTGACGAAGCCTTCATCGCGAAAGATGTCAAAAGCCAATAAACCTTCATTCCACACTATTCTCACAGTGGATGACATTGACCTTATCATTGCCGCTATATTAGATACCTCAGAGGACATCTTGTAGTGAAGTGAAGCCAAATAGGAGACAATGTTTGACAAGATCGAGTTCAAGCTCTTTATTCAAGCCACGCAGTGTCTACTACGCCATTGCCAATAGGGGACATAGAAGTAGGAGATGAACCTTCCCAGCTATGCAGACTAGAAGACTCAACTGAGGCTCACCTTCATCCCATCCAGGAGGAAAAAGAGAAGGCCACAAAGGCCCTGAAGAAAGCAAAGGAGGAATCCATAGAGCAACATAGGGTTGCAAAACAAGAAAAATACAACCTATAGAAGAAGTTTGCAGAGGATAGAGTGCAAATCTAGAAGGAGAAAGAAAAGTTTATTGCAGAACATATTGGATTTAAAGAAGCAGTCACCAGAGCACTTATTTATGTGGTGGGCCTAGCACAGATGGAATAAGAAACCACTAAGAACCAGGTGGGGAAGTTTGTTGAAGCCATTCAATATCTCCAAGTATGAATAGAATAACTGGAACTACAAGTCATTTCAAGAACTCCGCAGGAAGTGCGAGATCAGAGAGAAAAAACTGCCCGGAGCACAGTTGAGAGAACTAAGGCATTGCACTCTGGGCACGCGTTAACCTATTGATGTCTTTAAAAGTTTGGTAACTTCATTAAATTGAGTATGGTCTATCTTGCGATGTCCATGGTCCATGGCTGGGGGATTATCTTCGACTTCTTCCCTGTTGTCTTGGTCAAATACTTGTGTGGTGCGAGCATTCCATAGTTTTTGTGATATCCCAAGTTGAAGTCACTTATATTAAGCATTAGAATCCTCTCCAAATATAGTCCTACTGCGCATATCCCCTTTGGGAGGTATGTGGTGATCATTGTGTAGTCAAAGTCCCTCGAGACTTTGTTATGAATCACCGTGCCAGCCAGAGGTGGGATGTATTCGGGAAAGATTGATGGGATAAGCTTCACATTCACCAAGTCATCATGATTCTTGGTTCATTTCTCTGTCATAGTTTGAGAGGGCCCATATCGACATGAATTTGATGAGGATGCTTGCACTCCTCTTGTCAACAAATCTTGTGCTCCTATGGACATGACCTTCTTATCCATGTGGTCTATGAGAATATCTTCGATGAATTTCTCTACTGCACTAAAGTCACCCGACATACACGCTTAAGATCTGATATCTTGGGTCAATGAAAAAATAATCAAGGTAGTAGAATGGATGATGAGGTCTTAAGAGGCACTGCGTGGTAATAGTTCGCTCTCTGCAGGTTTGAATAATCACAATTGGAAAACATTTTCATGGTAATACATTCGACGGGTTAAATATCAAACATCGTAACGAACTCTTCCAATGGGTAGGAATGCCTTGATCAATACAATTCCATCTGTTATGGCACGGTCCCAATGGTCCAATGGAGAACGTTCTGGTTTCTATCCATTTTGGAGCGTTGGTCTAATGATCGGGACACCTCCAACAGTGATATCGCTTCATTATGGTGAAGTGTCAATCTACGCTACTCTGCTATCCCAAGTTCTGCAAGCCTTCCTTCTGCGAAGTATTTTATGGAACCTCTTGCAAGTTTTCTAGCTTTACTTTCTTCTTACTGAGTTTTCTATCTTTCTTTTCTGCGATTTGTGTCTATGGATTCCTCTTTCCATTCTTGTTCTTATCTCCTCTTGGCATAGTAACTTCACACTGTTGAGGGTCCTTCATAGGGTTCGAGGGTAATACTTCTTCTCTTACTATTTCTTGAGTAGATGCTCTACTCTTCTATATGGATAAGTTCTCTAAGTCTTCTTGTGTTATTTCAACTTCGACAGCTAGGTCTCTGGCCCTCATTTACTTCGACTTGTCCTCCTTTTCTTCTATTAAGCACACTATTCTCCTAGCCATGAAATCCATTAATTCTTTCTTTTTTTGTTCTAGAGCTTCCTCTTCTTCTCTCCTTCATATCTGATCTCTCTTGATCCAAGTATTTCCTAAAAAAAGTGCAAAGGGAGCATTGTTCTCAACAAATTTAATGACCTTGAATGATTCTTCTGTCAATATTCCATGAGAAATCACAGGTACATGGGCAAGTCCTCCACATAGGGTTATCATCTTTCCTTTAAACAATCCTATTCCTCCCAATGAAGGAACCATAGTAGGCTTTCATAACATTTCCCAAGTACTTTATGTCATAATGTTCACCTGTGTTTCTGCATCCAATACACAGTCTATGTCGAAGTCTCCTATTATTGTTTCTATGCACTCTTTCTCTTTTAAAATATCTGATAAAATGGTATCTCTGTGATCATTCAATGTTTCCTTCATCTGCAATAATATAGCCTCTGATTCTTTCTGGTTTTTTAGCATATTCTTAGTCTCTTAGCCTTCCTCGGGGTTTTCTTGTCTCATATTCATCTTTTCAACTTTAGCAATCATTCTAGGGTAGTCCAAAACTTCATGTCCAATAGCTTTACAACAAAGGAAAATAGAACTTCTACGAGGGAATTCCTTACAAATATGTCTTGGTCTTCTACAATTATAACATAATGTCAATATTCTCTTTCTTTTAAACCATCCCCAACCTTTCCTGTACTGCACACTGGGATCACAGTGATGCACCTGCAAAAAATTCTTTCTAGGATCCTGCATCCACTTGTTAGTCCAACAATTTTGTCTATGCATAGGGATAGCATATCTTTCACTATTTCTATCATATCTATTCATATCATATCTTCTTTATTCGAGTTATGCCCTAGTTTTCAGAGTAGGAACAAATCTATCAAACATACCTAGATCCATTCTTTCGAAGCAAAACATTCCACTTATCTTACCTTTATCAAAGAAAAGCGCTTTAAGTTATTACCTCTTTTCTTCATATCAGACTTCTTTTCTTAGCACAGAGCTTCACAAGTCAAGTAGAGTACTGCAGACTACAACAACAGATCTACACACAAATATTTCTCTTTTCTTCAGTTCCCTGCAATCATAGTTTCAGGTCCCGACAATGGAAGAATTTTCTAGCATAGGGGAAGACCCAGGGTTCAACGCTTCAACAATGCACCAACAAAACCCTAATTACCATCCCTTTCAGCAACACCTACAAAGCAGATGAAGTCTCACTCGAGGTAGAGGCAGGGGGGTTGCAGGACTCAAGTGTTTGCAACCTAGCTGGGACACAGTCTATGATTACAATAACTAACAGAACACTTAGAAGTTAACATTCATTAGCCTTTAACCCTTATTCACATCGCATGTAAAACCCTAATTACATAACAACGCATTATTCAACAACATATAACACACACAATCACTTAGCACATATAAATAGAGTAGATCTAGCATTCATTCACATTACTAAACACTAAGCTTTTATATCAGATGCATCTAACATACATAAAGATGATTGCACTAAGCATAAATCACATCAATCACACAAAGAAACCATAACACAGGATATATGTGGTTCAGCCCCAGCGTGGGGCCATGTCCACCAACTCTTCTTCTTATTTATTATCTTATTTCCATGCATAGAGCCACAAAACCAACTCCACATAGGACAGGAGATCTTCCCACACCTCGCCAGATCCTCCTGC
The DNA here is from genome assembly GCA_032191745.1 of Picea mariana. Lineage (NCBI taxonomy): Eukaryota > Viridiplantae > Streptophyta > Pinopsida > Pinales > Pinaceae > Picea > Picea mariana. The sequence continues at coordinate 150,752 of JASDQU010738387.1, read as the reverse complement.
TAGAACCTATATAATAGGGAATTAGTATTCTGACTGATATCTATTTCAGGCATGGTCACAACGTACAACAAAGGTGTAAAAGTGACAAAAATTCCTCACTTCACCTCAAATGTTATCACACAAGAGTTTTTTGTTTTCGGTGGTTAAAGGGCAGAGTTTCATGCTATGTTAGCTACCAAAAATGAGAGCTTTCGGTCGCTTAGAACCCACTTTTTGTGTACCTCTAGCCACCGAAAGCATGTAGCTAGTTTAAAAAAAAAAAAATTGCCCCTCGGCCTTTATGCAGAGTGTTCTATTTTGTTTTTCAAAATATAAATTGTTGAAAAATTATTTTCCAAAAAGTTATATTGGCCGAGGGCCAATCTCCAAGCACTCAACATCAAGAGTTAGCACCATTTCACAAACCAACAGCAAACACACAAGCTAGCGCCAACGCCAAACTGCAAAGATAGCCTAGGGCTCACTTCATTGGATTGCATTGTGGCTATTGGCACATATCAATACTCATTTATCTTTTCTCCTCATGAATGTGGGATTAGTCCCCCGAAACTTTAAAAATAAAAAAACAGAGTTACTCTGTGCACCCAGGTGTCGACCAGAGTGTATGTGTCAAGCAATGGCTAGGCGTTGACAGCCTATGTGTGCAGGTTCAGATGTTGATGCGCCATATGTAGTGGAGATCATGTGCCAAAGTGATTGTGCAGCTGTCTAAAACATGTATCAGGTCAAAGGGCACAACCCGGACACCCTCGATTGCTATTCTTGCTCAGGTAAAAACCCTTCCCATTATTTTTGTGAGCAGCCAACTTGAGTAACATAACAAAGGACATGGGTGAGAGGGTCTACATAGTATTTCCCTCATGATATCTCTTTTCCATTTGCTTCATGCAACCAAGACGACAGATCGACAATGGATTCTGGTGAGTTTGATGGTGATAATGCTACAAACAAATCTGGCGGTGTGTCTTTGCGCCTACACTTGTAATATGGAAAGCATCAAATGCCAAACACAAATTAATATTTGAAGATTCCCAGACGATTAGTTTTTCACGCAACCGTTATGAAGTTTTTGCTAGTTGTGTTGTGTAGTTGCAGGTTGATCCTTTAAGGGTTATGAGCACGTCTTATTGATTTTGCTACTTTGCTGCCTACGCATGGATATGGAGCTCCGGAGCATCTTCCATCAACATTAACAGGAAATCGATGCTCTTGGACATCAATAATCGAACACCATAGGAGGAACCAACACGGAACAGGTTGGAATGATTGACAGAGATTTAGTGACAGGGGTTTAGACTTTGAATTCCTATACACCCCGAGGAGCGCATTGTTGTTTTCTGATTTTGGGAAAGTTTCCTCTGTACATGAAAACCAAACCCAGGTTGACCTCACCTTCTTTCTCTTATATGAGATGGTATCTAATGGCATTTTTCTTAATTTTAAAGAGTTACAACACCAGTTTTGAAGCTCTCACCACCGCGCGTGAATTGGAGAAAGCGCTAGAGGCCATTACAGATCTCGTCGTCGATTCCAACCTCGATTTCTCGACCATGGGATCTCTGTTGTTCATGGATTCTATCCATACCTCATATACACAACAAACGTCAGAACAGAGATAAATCTGGCGGTTTTCCTATCCATTGTGAAAGCAGGCAAATGCTGGAAATATGGGATCTGTAAACTTAATTTTGGTGCATGACTTCTACTCAAGTTTTTGAGTGTAAATTGAAGTTGAGGAAACAAAAATGACCAGGGATCATAACGGATGTCGGAAGTTGTTGATAGTATTAACAAAGGAAGGAATTTTTTTGGCTTTTCACTCTGGAGACAGTCACATTGTATAGTCACAGTTGCTTCCTGTTTTCTGGAAATCAGAAGAATGTCAAGCTACTTCTAGTTTGAAGGTCCTTCTTTGGTTTTCCTATCCCATATCTCAAGGGATTCCTCTACCAATGACAGATTCAACTGAGCAACGACTACATCTTTTTGCTGATAACAATGCAAGGGCACAATTGTTTCCCAGAACCAAAGAAGCACTGTCCATTTTTCTTAAACATATGTCAAATATCTACTTACATTGATATAGAAAAAGGATCAATCTGAGGTTATGGTATCAGTAATCAAGATGTGTCAGATATGGTGTTTAAGGATTATTGTTTCACAACTAGAGAACTATGGTATATATTGTTTCTTTCTGGATTGGAGAAAATTGTCACCACTATTACAAAATGTCAGGTTCTGTGATGATGTTAGAAGATGTCTAAGGGTTGACAAAGGTCAATTAAGCAACTTTTCAACCAGGCTTTGTGGCAGTGGAAGATCCCATAACTTTGAACAAAACTTTATACTTAAGACTTCCTGCCAACACTCTGTCCTTCAATGAGCTTGTGGCGCTTTGGGAAAAGAAGATTGGCAAGACTCTAGAATAGGTCTATGTCTCCGAGGAGTAGGTTCTCAAATTAATTGCAGACACACAGGTGGCTCCTTGACTCCAAATCTAAGCAGAAGAGAGCTGGCAGTATTTTCAGAATCTGAGGCAACAGTTAGACAGAGGTGGCAGAGTATCCTTGTTTTGAGGCATTTTTAAATACAACTGGCAATCAAAACACCAGATCAGCCAGAACTAATGAAGCAGATCCAGGATTTGAAGCAGGTATTAAATAAAAATGGTTAAGTGGCTCTTGAAATTCGTGGTAAAAATTTTCCATTTGTCACAACAGGGTTTCTAAATGCCTTGTCATCTTCTCGACAGTTATTGGAGATATTATGAAGACCAGTCAAGGAATGTTATTTCTCCACCTGTCAATGTGTTGTCTACCATTCGAATGGAAAAGGACTTTGTTGAAACAACCCTCTAGAAATCAGGAGAAATTTTTGCATGTGTCATTTATGTTATAATCAACCTTTATGTTTAGGAGACCATCTGTAACAGGTGTCAATCATTGTAACTGATTTCTATTTTTGGAAAGCAGGGATAGAGTTCAAGTTTTTTAGGACTGATAGGATCTTTTCCTTTATATGCACATGTAAAGGATGTAAGCAGGGTTCGACCTATGTGAAGTTTCTCTCTTTTGGCTGGACCGTGGGCCTTGCTACTCCAGGAGGTGTTTTGTCTGTAATTTTTGAATGACTGAACAGTAATAGAGAAATGGTTTAAAGGATTCTTGTGTAGCAGTGTTGGTGGTGTGTTCCTTGTCTGTTTTTAGTTATTTCTCTTTTATCATTCCAGCAATTTCATTTCTTATTATTGAAAAAGAGTAAATGGAGAAGAATTTATGCATGCATCCTCTTTGTCCAATTTTTCAATAATCATTATGTTTTGTTCTAAAACTTAGTTTATGAATTCTTAACTTCTCATTTGCTCAGTTTTCCTCCCCCATTTCTTCCTCAATCGACACCATTCAATCTTAAGATGATCCAAAATTGTTACTATCTTGCCCTGTGGATACATTTACCTCTAGACCTGTTTTGATCATTATCTTAGAAATAGACCCCAAATCCCAATGGTGATATGAGAAACTCATCAACCACATCCTCATCTAAATATTTCAAAACCCCAACCCCATACTTTCATAGCTAGCCTAACATCTGTCTTATTCCATACCAAGTTAATTCAGATAGAGAGATCCCTCTCTGAGTCTTGGAGGGATAGATCCAAGACTCCAAGTGGTTAGAGGTTACCTTTGTGATTGCCTCAGCAGCCTTAGGAAAATTACAGAGCGTTAACACCTCGTTCCCTGAGCTTGGCACAACACAGATCCTTTCTTACAATCACTTGCACTTAGCTCTACAATTTCTCAATACACAAGATGCACAGAGCTAACTCAATCACATAGATCCAACCACTTACATCACTTGCACTTAGCACAATACAACACTTAGCACTGCATACCTCTTAGATATAGTCACTACTTATCACAGCACCTAGTTACTTATTTATACATTACTAAAGATTCCTAAGCATGGGTAAACCCATGGGCCAACATCCCATACCCATTACATAAACCCTAAACCAAAAAATCTCACAAAAGGGGGTGAGATCCTGCGATCTCCGCTTCGCGTGGAGCTTTGTCTTTGACCAACCTATCGAAGTCCCCAAAATTGGTCAAACATGACCAACATTTCCACAAAACCTGGTCAAGGGCCAATAGAGTAGGAAGCGACAGGAACTTATGAGAAGATTCCATAGGCCGCACAGAGAGATGAAATCACAACAGCAGAAAAGATTGATCGGATTGTGCAGGAAATCGATCAATATCAGGAGGAGATCAAGAATCTTCAGAGCAACTCATACCAACCACTCAACCAGCAGTGAAGGAGAAAAGGAAGTAGGGAGAAACAACGCAACTGCGGGATGTAGAGAAACATGTCATCACAACAGCTGAATTGTTCGATAAATCAATGCAGTTGTGGACAAAGTTAGAGGAGGATTAGCAGGTCCAAAAGTGGGACAAGGAAGAATAAAGGATCAACGCAGTGATCCAATAACTTAAGAAGAGGCATAAGAAAATGTCAATCACAAAATGCATCAAAGGGGCACAAGACATGAAGAGATTGCAAATAGAGCTAAATACTGCGCAAGCACAGAAACATGAGCGACAGGCTCAAATGGAACTGTTGCAAGAGTGGGTAGCAGAAGTCCTAGCAGAAGCAGAGGAATCCAAGGCACGGATAGCAAAAACCTAGGCAGAGTGCATGGAATTGATCAGTGATGAAATTGTAGTCCATATAGTGGACACACTCAAGGTGAAGACTATGCAGGCATAGACATAGGCAACAGAGCTCAAGGAAAAATTCCAAGCGATCACCAAGGCGATTGAGGAAGAACACAAAGGTTAGATGGCTTGGGATGAGCCACATGTCAGTGTTGGGGGCCTGTTGGGGGCAGGACGAAGTAGAAAAGCAAGGCGATTTTGGGAAAGAAATCATGCACAAGGAAAGCGATAGCTGGAAGGAATAACATCACGTGCGCATGTGAGGAATACCTAATGATGTTAGGGTTAGGTTTTGGTAATGTATTGTAATGGTTGAAGAGCTGAAAATGTATAGATATCGATACTTAGGTATCATAGAGGGGGTTAGAGGTTATAAGTTTTGACTATTGTTGTTATTGTAGAAAGAGTCACTTTAGTAATGAATGAGCTGATGTGATATGAGATATTTTGTTGTATGATCTATTTTGTATAAGTTGTTGAGATAGAGAAGATGAGGGAGGGTAGATATTGAGTGTTAGATCAAAGGCTAGGGAGCCTAGTGTAATATTCTCTTTCTCATATCGATCTTAACCGACTGAGAAGAGTTGTAAGTGTGTGGCGCTGTAGATGCAGAAATATTATAATAAAAGAACTGAGAGCCAAATATTTGTGGACATAGCCCAGGAGGGGTTTATTGGGTATGTGTTATATTCTTTGCATGTGTGTGTGTGGGCATGTCAGATTCGACAACTATGTCTGATGATCCCTCGTATTAGTGCTTTGTTTGTTTCATGTGCATTAGGTGCTTTCCTAGGGGGGTCCTAGGGGGGGGTAGGTATGCCCCCCCTGGTTACGCGTAGCGTTTAGGGCAGAGCCCCAAAATTTGTTTTGGGGCAGTTTTTGTTATTTTTAGCGGTTTACTAAAAATAATCCCAGTCTTAGGGATTAGGGTTTTGGTATCTACGGAATACCTAAAAACATTTTATATATTGTATAGTGAATGGTGAAATTCGATATAATGAATATAAGAAAGGTTTTCCCGGTTGAGGGTTTTCGGTATAAAATCTCAGTGTACTTTGTGTATGAGCCATTGATTAAATTATGTTTTGCTTAAGAATCTATATGCATTTCTTTAATTCATAGGTTTAAAACTTACATGTGGTATCAGAGCTTTTTTTTGGCTTCAGAGGGACACCTTTTTTGTTGAGGGTTTGGCTCGATCTTGATAGATCAAGTTTATCTTGGGTCTGTTATAAACCTAGGTTTAGTGGGAGATTTTGCATTGGTGATTTGAGTGCAGAAAGAAGAATGGTGAGTTCTTCTAGAATCAAGATAGAGAAGTTCAACGGTAAAAACTTTGAGCTATGGAAGCTGAAGATGGAGGACCTTCTTGTAGACAAAGAACAATGGATCATTGTGGATCCTGGTACACAACCAACTGGTACGTAGCCTACTGGCACAAAGATGACTGGTACAAAACCTATTAGTGCACAAACTACTAGTACACCACCTACTGGTATGTCGAAGGAATATTGGGAGAAGTTGGACAAGAGAGCAAGGAGTACTATTCGAGTCTTCCTGGAAGATTCAATGGTGTTGAATGTCTCAAGAGAATCTACAGCCAAGGAACTATGGGATAAGTTGGGGAATTTGTATCAATCAAAGTCCCTAGTAAACAAGTTGTTTCTTCGAAAGAAGTTGTATCATCTTAGGATGGAAGATGGAGACTCTGTGATAGAACATCTAAATTCCTTTAATACTCTGGTAAGTCAACTTGGCTCTGTTAATATTACGATTGCAGAGGAAGATAAGTGTATTACTTTGTTATGTTCTTTTCCTGACTCTTGGGATAATCTGGTTGTAGCAATAGGTAGTACCACTCAATCTACATTGAAGTATGAGGATGTAGTTGCATCCTTGTTATCTAAAGATATGAGGCGAAAAAGAATGGATGGTCACAACACAAATGCTTTATTTTTAAGAGGGTGTACCCAAGACAGGAACCCTGGTAAGCCTTCGGGGTGGAGATCTAAATCTACAAGTAGATCTAAGTCTCTAGGAAAATATTTGAGGAAATGTTGGAAGTGTGGTAAAACAGGGCATTATAAGAAAGATTGCAAGTCTAAGAAGGTCAAAAAACCAAAGGGATCTGATAGTACCTCTTTCACAGAGGTGAAAACCTCCACTGAAGAAGGAAGTGATGTTTACCTGGAATCTACAAGTACACGTGTAGACCATGATGTATTCTTGATTGAATCAGGTGCATCATACCATATGACTCCTCACAGGGAGTGGTTCTCTGAATATGAAAAATATGATGGTGGTGATGTATTCCTAGGAGATGACTCGACAGCAAAAATCTTGGGACATGGAAGAGTTAAGTTGCTACTAAAAGATGAAAGGATTAGAACTCTCCCTGGGGTTTTTCACATTCCAAAACTAGACAGGAGCTTAATATCTGTAAGCAAGATGGAAGATGTAGGAGTGGATATTGTATTTGGAAAGGGAACTTGCAAGATGGTACGAGGAGAAATTATGTTGATGAGGGGAGTTTGGTGTGGAACTCTGTACAAGTTGTTGGGAAGCACTTATACTAATGGGTATAACAATTATGTTGTCCCTGAGTAGAGAAATGAAGGAGACAAGACCAATACTGTCCCAGAAAAGAAGACCATGTTGTGGCATCAAAGACTGGGGCATATTGGAGAAAAGGGCCTAGGAACACTACACGATAAAGGTATGGTTGAAGGTATGTCTAATTGCACTCTAGATTTTGATTTTTGTGAACATTGCATATATGGTAAATAGAATCGAGTAAGATTACCATATGGTGCTACAAGAGAAAAGGGGATCTTAGAGTTGATACACAATGATGTGTTTGGACCTATTCTTGTTCCATCCCTAGGTAAATCTGTGTATTATGTTTCATTCATAGATGATTTTTCAAGAAACACATGGATTTATTTTCTTAGAAATAAATATGAGGTATTTGATAAATTTAAAGAGTTTAAGGCTCTGGTAGAAAATCAAACAGAGAAGAAAATAAAGGTATTGAGAATAGATAATGGTGGAGAATTATGTAGAAATGAATTCGAAGAATTCTATAAGAAGTGTTGTATAGAAAGGCAGAATACTACTCCATACACTCCTCAGTAGAATGGAGTTGTAGAAAGGATGAATAGGACACTGATGGAAAAAAAAAGGAGAATGCTCAGCGGTGCTGGTTTAGGACAAGAATTCTGGGCAGAGGCAGTGGGTACAACATGTTACCTGTTCAATCGATCACCTTCATCAGTGTTGGATGATAAAACTCCACACAAGGTATGGTCTGGAAAGAAACCCTCTCTTCAACATCTTAGAGTGTTTGTTTGTGATTCTTATGTACATGTTCCAAAGGAAAATAGAAGTAAGCTCGATAAAATGGCTGAAAAGTGTATCCTTATTGGTTATAAAGATGGTGTGAAAGGTTATAAGCTTTGGAACCTAGAAACCAAGAAAATTGTTTACAATCGAGATGTTTTTTTCAGAGAGGTAAAAGATGTGTCCAAACAGGAATTCCTACCAACACAAGATGAACCTGAGAAAATAGAGCTTGAGTTGGATGATGCAAAATATGAATCATCTGAAGAAGAGGAAGCAGAAGAAGAAGAAGAAGAAGAAGAACCTCATACCCCAGTATTAAGGATATCAGTGAGAGATAGAAGGCAAGTAGAAAGGTATAGTCCACCTCATTTTCATTCCAATTTTACTTTATCTATTACTGATGATGATCCCAAAACTGCCAGGGAAGCAGTGAATTCAGAGGATAGTAAACTCTAGAAGAAGGCCATGGTTAAAGAAATGGATGCCTTATATAAGAATGAGACATGGGATATAGTTGAGTTTCCAGATGGAAGAAAATCGGTTGGTAGCAAATGGTTGTTCGAGAATAATTTTAATGCACAAGGTAAAGTGGAGAAATGCAAAGATCGATTAGTAGCAAAAGGTTATTCCCAGGTAGAGGGAATTGACTTTGGTGAGATATTTTATCCTGTTGCTAAGTTAACTTCTATTAGATTTATTTTATGTATTGTTGCTGCTTTTGATCTTGAAGTGGAACAGATGGATGTGAAGACATCATTCCTACATGGGGATCTGGAAGAAGAAATCTACATGAAGCAGCTAGAAGGATTTGTAGTGAAGGGAAAGAAAGCGCTGGTCTATAAGCTAAAGATGTCACTATATGGTCTGAAGCAATCACCTAGGATGTGGTACCAAAAGTTTGACACATACATCTTTGGATTGGGATTTGTAAGAAGCAGGAATGATCACTGTGGATATTCCAAGAAAGTTGGTAATCACTTCATTTATGTAGTGTTGTATGTTGATGACATGTTGTTGGTAGGAAATAGCATGGATGTTATCAAGGAGGTGAAATCACAACTATCCTCCAAATTTGACATGAAGGATCTCGGTGCTGCTAACTTCATTCTCTGAATGGAGATTAAAAGAGATCGTGCAAATAAGAAACTTTGGTTGAATAAGAGAAACTATGTTGAGATGATATTGCAAAGGTTTAATATGCATGGAAGTAAACCAGTCAAGGTTCCTATTCCTATAGGTGTAAAGTTATCTGCAAATCAGTGTCCCAAGACACAGGAAGAAGAAGAGGACATGTCCCATGTTCCATATGCCAGTGCAGTTGGTAGTTTGATGTATGCAATGGTCTATACTAGACCAGACATTGCACATGCAGTGGGAGTTTTGAGTAGGTATATGTCAAAACCAGGGAAGGAGCATTGGACAACAGTAAAGGGGGTCTTCAGGTATTTGCGTGGCACTACCAATTATGGATTGTGCTACCAAGGAAGACCAGGATTGGACAGAGTGGTGGACATACATGGATTTGTTGATGCAGACTGGGCCAGAGATCTGGATCGCAGAAGATCTATAAGTGGGTATGTCTTTAACCTATTTGGAGGAGAAAACAGTTGGATGAGCAAAAGACAGGTTGTAGTGGCACTCTCAACTACAGAATTTGAATACATGGCAGTCACTCATGCAAGCAAGGAAGCTGTATGGTTACAAATATTGTGTTCAAGTATTGGGTTGGTACAACAAGTAGTGAGATTAGACTATGACAGTCAGAGTGCAGTCTTCCTGGAAAATAACCTTGCTTATCATTCGAAGACAAATCATATTGAAGTTCAATATCACTTTGTGAGAGACATGGTTGAGGAAGAGAAAGTGTTGCTGGAAAAGGTTAATACTTTGAAGAATGTTGCAGATTCATTGACAAAGTCTGTAAGCACAAAAAATTTCTCCTGGTGTAGAGTAACAATGAGCATTGTTTCCCTGGATTTTTGACTATATAATATTGGGACCCCTGGATGCAAAGAAAACAACAAGTGGGAGAATGTTGGGTATGTGTTATATTCTTTGCATGTGTGTGTGTGTGGGCGCGTCAAATTCGACAACTATGTCTGATGATCCCTCTAGTAGTTGTCTTTGTGTCATGTGTGTCAGGAGATTTCCTAGGGGGGGGCAGGTATTCCCCCCCTGGTTATGCGCAGCGCCCCAAAAATTTGTTTTGGGTGGTTTTTGCTATTTTTAGAGGTTTACTAAAAATAATCCTGGTTTTAGGGATTAGGGTTTTGGTATCTACGAAATACCTAAAACCATTGTATATATTGTATAGTGAATGGTGAAATTCTATATAATGAATATAAGAAAGGTTTTCCCGATTGAGGGTTTTCGGTATAAATCTTTGTGTACTATGTGAATGAGTCATTGATTAAATTATGTTTTGCTTAAGAATCTATATGCATTTATTTACTTCACATGTTTAAAACTTACACAAAGTTTAAATAAAATTCCTTGGCTACCTCAGGGAGTCCCCTCTGCATATTCTGACAGAAAATTAGGCAACCAACCCTTTCGAAGACCTCCCTGATCATAGGTTCAGCATCAAACAAGTTCATATCAAAAGGCTTAGTCTTGACTACACTCCCACCCTTGTGCAATTTATTCTATTGGGGTGTATCCATTGATAGAAAAAAGAGACCAAACACTGCAATGTTATGAGAGGTATAGGAAACCAAACAAGGACAAAAGTCTTTAGGTTTTTTGAAAGGTGGTCCTTATTTGGGCTTTCAGGGATTTCGTCCAATTTACTTCTGAACTAGTAAAATAATAGTTTGATGGATTAGAAAAGGAGGAAAATATCTTCAGAGAAATGATATGCAAGGAAGATGCAGTGTCATTTTTTAAGCTAACATAAATCCACCATACATTGTCATCATCATTCTAAAGGAAAAGGCTCCTAAACTCTTCACTACAAATAGACTTTGAAATGAAAATATAGAATGAAATCGTGTAGGAAAAGAGATAATGCTATATATGTGAGCATAGATGATGAAACTGGGTTGACACACAATTTGCAGCGCTGGAACATGGGATCTGTAGCACAATTTCGTAGTGGTTTTTGTAGCACAGACAAAAATGGCCAAGAAATAAATATACACAATAGCTCTGGTAGGAAATTTGATTCAATTTCAGTGGAGGAGGATGAAAATATGCATATGAATAATAAATATGTGACAACAGAGGTAAAGGGGCTAATAGGTGGAGGAAATCACAATTTGCAGCGTCAGGTGCTACAAAAATTTTAAATATAACCTTAGATTATGTTCAATAGAGCTCATATGTCTCAAAAAGTACCTGAACACCGTAGCTTGACTATTGATGATCTTCAAAAGGCATGAATTTTCTTGCAACCATCCCAGTCTTCAATTCACCTCGGTCAGTTGTTCTATAGCATAATCCAAAATGTTGTTTGGACTAGGAGTTTCTGTAGTGCTGAGCTAGGAGCAAGATTTCAAACTTTGGTAAATAGTTATAATTCTTTAATGACCAAATCATGATTATTCCTTTTGAAAACAAGGATGATGAAAACAATGAAAATGCATGACATTAGCTTGATAATTCCAAATGATGATAAAGAGGGAGGATGCACAAAAGATGTGCTACGAAAACAACTAGTGAGTTGGCAGCGTACAAGAAGGGATTTGATTTGACTCCCCAACAGGTAAAGGGACAGAGTGGGGAGGTTCAAGCATATGCATGGAGGTAGTGACATGTCACGCTTGTGGTGTCATGGTGATGATGGTGATAGCTTTCAAATCATAGGATGAACCAAGGGTATAAACCATAGGTTTGGGTCAAATATGTGAGCCAAGCTCCAACCTTTCATTTATTTGATTTAACCTAAGAAAATCATAAGGAAAAAATAAAAATAAAAACTTAAAAAGACAAATGGGTGAAAAATTAAAACCTAAGGAGAAATTTTACCCATGACAACTTCATGTGATAACACCTTTATTTTATGGTTGTTCCTGTATGTCCTGGATTTTGTATATCTACAACTCCAACTCCAACTCCAATCACTTGCTTCATGCACACAAGTAACAAACAATACCAACCCTCTTTTCTCTCTAGTGTTAAAAATAATCAGAATGATTTATATATAACTTGATTAACCATTTATATAATCAAATCCAATTCATTCATGAGAACAAGAAAAATAAAATGGAGGGAAAACCATTTATCTATTGATAAAACATGGAAAATACATACCAAATCATACCTCAACTTCATGAATATGCATCCTCCTATGATTCCTTGCTCCTCTCCTATCACCTCATAACTCCCTGATTCTAGAAGTCTAGCAGTGCCTCTCTTGTTGTCTACTAGGTGTCCAACAATGACCTCCAAAAATGGGATAAACCTTAGGGAAAATATGTATTCTGGATTCTATCATCTTGTGGATTCCTCTCTATCCTATAGGGTGTAAATTAAGGCTATAACAGATACCCCCTAATGTGTGAGGTTAGGAAATGAGTGGATGACCAAAATACATTACAATAATGTCCATGTGAGGTAGAGAAAGGAGAGATCAAAGGAGGTTCATAAACCAAAGAAGTCATGCAATCAAACACCAAGGATGAGAGAGTATATATACCAATCCCCTAGGTAGACATACTCAAACTATGAATGAGCATGGTCGTCCAACAATACACTATGAATCCATGATATGAAATGCTAGACCATGGCCATGAACGAATACACAATGGATCCATGTCATCAATAAGCCCATAACCATGAGACAATAAAATTTAGATCAACATCATGAACTCAATCATAGCCACCAGAAAATGTAATGTCGATCTATTTTAGGAACATAATCATACCCACTAGCAAATATAATGTGGATCTATGACATAGAATATAGTTATCAGGAAGACAATGAGCACTGAGGGAAGTTCCCCTGAATTCTTCAAGGTACTCATATATAAGTGATATACTCCATCTCAACTTGGGAGGGGATTCTAAGAAGGAATGATGTGGCCCTAAACCCAAGGTATTCATCCCAAACCTTGATGGTACGAATCTAAAGCGTGTGAATAGATGAGATGATGTCGAACATGGTAGAAACCATCTTATTACCAGTCATTGATGTATATCGTTAACATATGTGAGGGGACCCATCAATGATGAATATGGACCCCAAGGTACCTAGTACAATCTAGCGAGTGTGAATGTATAAGCTAGTGTCGAACACTCGTAGAATCAATCGATTAGGGGTCAATGATGTAAACCCACTGTCGATCATGAGGAGGCATGCCATTGAGGAGTACAAGCTCCAATGTACTATATGGTTTCTATATCCCTCTCCTAGATAATGTGTTGATGTTGATATTAAGTAATCTATTGAAGGAGGCCTTGATCTATCCCCCATCAATCGACATGAAACATACATTAAGAGATGATGTGAAGAGAGAGTATTGCAATGTACAATTGAGAGAGGGATGGCCAACTCGGAAAGGAAACAAAACAACAAATGGTCAAATCAGGATTAAAATTCCCTTGAACATATATCACGACACAATGGTGACTTGGTAGAAAGACACAAGAGTTGGACAAATATAGTGCAACAATGCATGAGGCATCAAAGAACTCTCCATGATGACTAGAAGAGTAATCATCCGAAGGAGTGTCTCTGACTTATTTTACTAAGATGGATCCTAGGAAAGATAAAACCCAACTGAATGATGAGGAATCAAAAAAGTGCCATGTTCAAGGGTGTGATTGACGTTTCCATGTTGAAAATTGATCAATGGTGAAAAACCCCTACTCTTCTTTTATTTATTTTTTATTTTTTGTCTCCTTCATGGTTTAATGAGCATGAAAGAAAGACACAAGTATGATCAGTCTCCTTCATGGTTTAATGAGTATGAAATAATGATGCAAGTAAGCTCGATACCTTTTTCATTTCTTTTTACGAGTCCAAAAAATCAATAAACGTATACTCAACAGGAGAGAACATGTGGCTTAACAACTTGTTCTTATGTTCCAAGCACATGGAAACAACCTAAGAAATGAGGAAAGCAAATGGTATTGGCAAGTGAGATCCACTCTTAGTAGTTTTTCTCTCCCTAGGTAGGTGAATGAAAAATGAAGGCCAAATATTGCAAGAGTTAAATGGTCAAGGCTACTTCATAGCAATAAGAGGGAAATGGAAAAACAACAACGCAGTAGTAGGAATCATGACATGAGAAACAAATGCATAGGTTATCATTAAACAATAATAACAATTTACAAGAAAATCCATGAGATGTGGCCATAATAGAGATGAACATAGGACAATGAGGCTCAATCTTCGAGTCATGGAGGGGATAAGGGAAGGCTCTTGGGCCTACAAAAAAATGAATCATGGGCACCAAATGTCAATCTGGGTGCTAACTAGTGCGCCCATGAAGAGTAGGAACTATCAAACCAGGTACAATGTGCAAAAAGAGTGGTTGGTGTCGCAACCGGTTGAGTTGGAACCTGAGGAATATTGATGGAAGTACGGATGGTTAATAATGAAAGGTGGGAAATGTATAGAAAACCTATCCCTATATGAAAATTTGGGAACACATACCTCAAGTTTAGTGAAGGTTGTCATATTCGTAAACAAACATCCCTAGAATCCTATCAACACATATAAATGAGATTCAAAGGTCAAAATGCATAGTGAAATCTAAAAAAAGAAAATATTTTTGGATTTTATGGATATGATATATGTAAAACAAAAGAACTCACACCACACACCTATGTAAAAGGCACTACGCATTTTTATTATTTGCACAAAGTAGATCCCTTTTCTAGGCTTAGGCCAAGGATATTTTTCATAATCAATTAAATCACTAAGTAAGTTGGCCTGAGAGAAATCCCATGAGTTGGGTGTGTGTTTCCTTTCTGAGACGAAGAAGGAATGTTGTGTGCTCCTGTGTGGGGTGAGGAATCCCATTAGGTGGATGTTCCCATCAAGTGGGTGTGTGGTTCCTCTTTGAGATGGAGATGGAACATTGTGTACCCCTTTGAGGGGTGAAGGATCCCATGTGATGGGTTTATTGTTCTCCTCTATGTAGATATTTGAGATGATGTGATACTCCATATGATTCTCTTGTGTAACATAGTGAGAAATAAGATTTGATCATTTGGACGTGCCTATGGATGAGAACAGGTGAAATTGTGGAATCCCATGAGTTGGGTGTATCATTATGACATAGAGATGAAACAATGTATTGGCCTCCTTTGTGCATAGATTTGAGATGATGTGATACTCCATATGATTTTCTTGTGTAACACAGTGAGAAAGAATATATGTTGAGTTGGACGTGATTGTGGTTGAGCACAGGTGAATGTGATCCTAGTGGTTGAGCACTAGTGAGTGTGGCTCTCCTGTGAGACACAATTGTGGACATCCTGGTGGCTGAGCACAAATGGATGTGACCCTAGTGGTTGAGAACTAGTGGTTGTATGAGATCCTTTTCTATAGTGTACAAGAGTCAGAATTACTTGTAACCCCATTTGTGATGTAAAGGGTACAGGTCGACCCCACCAGAAAGTAAAAGATAATTAATGTAAAATATAATTAATATGGAAATTATTAATTATATTTTAAGTTATTGAGGTCGGTGAATTTGTGCCAATAGAAACTAATGTTGATAGGTTCATTCTAATATAAATAAAGGTAAATTCCCCATTGAGGAATCATATAACAAGTGTGAGTTTGGAAATTTCAGCAAACACTTGTTCTTGGGAAAAGTGTGCACCTCTCTTGGGCGCTAGTCTTATAAGGTTTGTGATCACCCTTTTGTATGCTATGTTTATGGTGTGGGAGGTATTTATATTGAATAATATAGCAAAGGATTGGATGGGTTTTCTTCCCTTGTTGAGAAGGGTTTCTTAGGATACTTCTTGTGTATTTCCCAGGATACTTCTTATGTACTTGTGCATGGTGTTTCTTCTTGTGATCTTGGTTGTTTTAAAAAATTGTTTATGGTTTAAGTAAAATGATAAAAATGGAATGAAATTCATTCTTAAGCCTATATTATTGAAAAATAAACATGGTATCAAAAAAAATTCTTGAAGAACCCATTGCATAAGTTTCTACCAGTCGTTCCTCCTCTTTTGCAGAAACGTACGACCCTCCTAGGATTTCTAGCAAATCTGTGCAACCCTCTACTTTTGGGTGTTTCAGAACTTCACACTTGGATGTTGGGGATTAAATTTGGACATGAGGGTAAGACCTCCTTCAATTCACCTCTATAAACTCTCAAAGTGAAATTCCAAGAATTTTGGATTTTTGGCCCTAGGGTTTCACAAATTTATGAAGATTATTGGTCTTAGGGTTTCTACAGGTCTTCGAAGAAGAATTCAATATTACATGTGTTATTCTGAATTTCAAGGCTTATTGTTGGCAAACATAAGTCCAAAAAAACCTATGGTTTCTAGCCTAGCCTAGCCATTAGGTTTTTTATCCCAATTAACAAGGGTTTGTGAAGAATCTAAAAATATGATGAACAAAACTATGATGGAAAATAAGCTTGATGGATCAAGCAAATTCAAGTTCCTGGAAGACAAGACTTTAGAACAAGACTTATTGTGGGTGACACTATTATTTTTACCAGAGACAACTATCGATGAATGGAAGGAAGATGACGTCAAKAAAATGAAGCAAATCATCTACTCAAGCTCTTACATTGAAGGGACAAATTCAACATAACAAGATGACACACGGTGACACCGTGACTACCTTCTTCATGAAGATATCAAAGGACATAGATCAACCAAGTTCCATTGGAGAAATCATATCAGCACCCTCAGGTATGCACTTGTATATATTATTTGTATCATTTTCATGAGGGAAATTGTAGGAGGAATGAACCTTTGTTGAAGTCATGGATCCAGAGGGATCTTACTGCATTCATAGGAAATACACACTGAAAGTGAAGACTCTAGGTTTGATTTTTTTAATTATCATGCCTCTAAAATACATTTATAAAGGTTGCTACATTACGAGTAGGTGTTTTAGTTGTGACACAAATCCTTAAATTGTTTTGATTCTAGAGATATAATTATTATTCTCCTTTAGGAGATATTATTTTCTTGTTTCCTTTATTTTTTTTTCTTGTTTTAGGAAGGTTAACAACAAAGGAAGATGGTTATACTTAAGACTTCAAAGGGAGTCAAAATTGTTTGAGAAGGATAAATAATAGAACCATCATTGAGGAAAACAATGCAATAATGCATGATCAGAATATTTCTATGATTCTATGGGAAGAAGCATGCATGACATAGTATATGTTCAGAACAAGAGTATTCACCATATTTTGAAGAAACATAACTTCCGAAGAAATCTTTCACCAGAATGAATCCTGATATTGAACTCTTCAGGATATTTGGGTTCCCAGTGTATTTTCATGTACCCAAAGAGAAGAGGTCCAAGATAGATGCTTCATGGAGAAAGGATAAATTTATGAGACAACAAGTGAATCTTCAAAAACATATCATATCTACATCCATGGTCAGAGACAGATTGAGACAAGCAAAGATGTTTCCTTTAAAGAAGATATAGCCTGCCAAATATCCAGAGAATCTCAGTTGGAGATTGACAGTGAGACAATACCTTCTCCCCCTTTAGCAGTTTAGAGGGAGACAGACATTGTTCTAGACTATCCAGTTTCTCCATTTGATATGCCCAGAGATATTGTAGTAGGGCATAAAATGCCTGCCTAGGCTCAAAAAACGTTGCAGGAGGCAGAGGAAAATATAATCCCTTCAAGGCACATCTCGAGAAAGAAAAAGAGATTTCTGAGATACTCTTCAGTCATGGGCCACTTCATTGATTCTGAGCCTTCTTGTCATGGAGAAGTGACAGGTGAACAGGTATGGTAAGATGCCATGATAGAATAATACTAGTATTTATTAAAAAATGATGTATGAGATAATTTTCAGAGACCAGAAGGGAAGTTTGTGGTGACTTCCAAGTGGATCTATAAGATCAAGCATGCAGCCAATGGAAGTATCGAGAAATAAAAAGAGAGATATGTAGCCAGAGGATTCTCACAAATAGAGGGAGTTTTCTATGATGAGACACTTGATCCAGTAAGCTCGATACACTTCCATCCATACTACCATCCATGAGTTGGAAAATACATCATATAGATGGATTCTTGATGAGTTTGGTTTCCAGCAAGAGTGTTGCTGATCCAAACCTATATTATTACATTGTTGGTGATGAGAGCCTGATTTTGGTGACTTATTTAGAAAGCTTTATTGTTGGATACAAGTAAGCTTTGACTTATGATTTTGAGATGAAGGATATGGGTATGATGCACTAATTCTTGGGATAAGAAGTGTGAGAAAGAACCGATGATATTTTCCCAAGTCAAGGAAAATATATAGTAAGGGATATTAAAGAAGTTCATAATAACTAAATACAAATTCATGCCTACACCGATGGTGATGAATTTGAAGAAAATGAATGACGATGATTCAGATGAGATTGATCCATAGTTGATTGGATCACTAATGTATCTAGTTAACACGAGACCTAATTCATGCTATGTAGTGAATTTACTTAGTCAATTCATGAGTCAAAGTCGAGACACACTCACAATATAGAAGTAAAACATGTATTGAGATATATACGAGGCACGGTTGGATATGGCTTGAGAAATGCCTCTAGTGTGGACTTGAGTTTGCAGGGATATTATGATACAGATTGGGTAGAGAGTATAGTGGACCAGAAGAGAGCATATGGTTGTTGTGTTTCCTTGGGGTTTTCCATGGTTTCCTAGTGTAGCAGTAAACAAAGCTCTATGGCCTTGAGTACTGCAGAAGAAGAGAATATAGAATTGAGTGTGGCAGTCTATGAAGAAGTGTGGCTTCACAAACTTCTGACAAGATTTATTCGATCATGATATGGATCCTACTACTATTCATTGTGACAACCAGAGTTGTTTGAAGCTCTCAGCGAACCCTATGTTTCATGATAGATCAGAACACATTGAGATAAAATATCATTATATTAGAGATATGATGAAGAGGAAATAAGTACACATGCAGTACCTTCCTACACATGAGAATATTGAAGATATCTTCACCAAATGACTTTCCAATACGAAGTTTGAGTACTTCCGTGAGAAACTGTCTTGGTGGAGAATACCTCTCTAGTTGAGAGGGGGTGTTGGTGACTATAGCTAAGACGAAGTTCGAGTACATCCATGAAATATTTGGCCTGATGGATAATGCATCCATAGCTGAGAGGGAGTGTTGATGATTACAGTTGCATGAGACATCCTCTAGGACACAGACTGAGTAAGTGTGATAAATCCCATGAGTTGGGTGTGTGGTTCCTCTCTCAAATGGAAAAGGAACATTGTGTGCCCCTGTGTGGGGTGAGGAAGCCCATGAGTTGGGTGTGTGGTTCCTCTCTGAGACAGAGATGGAATGTTGTGCACCCCTGTGAGGGATGAAGGAGCCCATGTGATGGGTTTACTGTTCTCCTCTGTACAAAGAGTTGAGATGATGTGATACTCCATATGATTGTCCTCTATAATTCCGTGAGAAATAATCTCTAATGAGTTGGAGGTGCATGTGGTTGAGCACAGGTGAACGTGTGGAAGCAGATGAGTTGGGTGTATATTTCTGAGACAGAGATGAAATGATGTATTGGCCTCCTATATGAAAAGAGTTAATATGATGTGATACTTCATATGATTCTCCTATGTAATGTAGTGATAAAGAAGATCTATTGAGTTGGGCATGCATGTGGCTCAACAAAGGTGAACGTGATCCTAGTGGCTAAGAACTAGTGAGTGTGGTTCTCCTATGAGACACAATCATATAGAGATGTGGACATCCATGTGGTTGAGCACAGATGGATGTGCCCCTAGTGGTTGAGCACTAGTGGGTGTATGTGATCCCTTGCTATATTGTACAAGAGTCATACTTACCTATAACCCTATTTTTTATGTAAAGGGTACAGGTCGGCCCCACCATAAAGTGAAATATAATTAATGTAAAATATAATTAATATGGAAATTAGTAATTGTATTTTAAGTTATTGAGGTCGGACCTATTGTTCCAATAGACACTATTGTTGACAGGTTCAGTCTAATATAAATAAAGGTAAATTCCCCATTGAGGAATCATATCACAAGTGTGAGTTTGGAAATTTCAGCAAATATTTGTTCTTAGGAAAAGTGTGCATGTTGTCCCTTGACCAATTTTTGGAGATCCTTGGTCATGTTTGACCATTTTTGGGACTTCAATAGGCTGGTCAAAGGGGGAGTGCACGTCGAATCAGAGATCATAGGATCTCGGCCCCTTTTTAGGGTAGTTTTTGGGATTAGGGTTTATGTAACGGGTATGGGATGTCGGTCCATGGGTTTACCCATGTTTGAGTCCATTTTGTAATGTATAAATAGATATCTAGGCGATGTAGGAAGAGGTAAATGTTCTAAGTGTGAATGTTTTGGATGCTTTGTGCATGCTATGTGTTAAGAACTTGCAGATATAAGTGCAAGTGATTGTAAGAAGCTTGTGTATAGACTGTAAGAAGGCTTTGTGCTTAAACCTAGCTCAGAGAAGGAGGATCTGGAAAGGTGCGCGCAGATATCCTGTCCTATGTGGAGTGGGTTCTGAGGCTTTGTGCATGTAAGGAGATTGATAGAAGATAGTAAATAAGATGAAGAGTTGGTGGATGTAGCCCCACACTGGGGTGAACCACGTATATCCTATGTTATGGTTGATTTGTGAATTATATTGTATGCTAGTGATGTGATTTATTCTTAGTGTCGATATATCTATGTATGATGCATCTTGTATAATAGCTTAGTTCTTGGTAAGGTGAATGAATATTAGATCTGATCTATCTCTCCATGCTAAGTGCTTGAATGTGTTAGATCTTGTTGAATACTGCGCTGCTCTATAATTAGGGTTTGGATCTACAATGTGAATAAAGGTTAAATACTGATGAATGTTAACTGCTAAGTACTTTGTTAGAGTGGTGTAATCACAGATCTGTGTCACAACTAGGTTCTAGACACTTGAGTCTTGCAACCACCCCTGCCTCTACCTCGGGTGAGACTTCATCTGCTTCCCAGGTGTTGTTGAAAGGGCTGGTAGTTAGGGTTTTGTTGGTGCGTTGTTGAATCATTGAACCCCGGGTATGCCCCTGTGCCAACAAATGGTTCTGTTTCTAGAACCTGAAACTGTGATTGTTGGGAACTGAAGAAAATAAAGCTTTGTGCGTAGATATGTTGCTTTAGTGTGCAGTATTCTACTTGACTTGTGAAGCTCTGTGCTAATAAGAGAAGTCTGATTTGAAGAAAAGAGGTAATACCTTGAAGCTTTGTGATCTGAAAAAGGTAAGATAAGTGAGAATTTTTGTTATGAAAGAATGGATCTAGGTATTTTTGATAAATTGTTTCCTAATCTGAAAACTAGGGCATAGTTAGAAGAAAGAAGATTTGATATGAATAGATCTGATAGAAATAATGAAAGGTATGTTATCCCTATGCATAGAAATAATGTTTGGACTAACAAATGGATGCATGATCCTAGAAATAATTTTTTTCAGGTTAGTTATTATGATCCCAGTGTGCAGTACAGGAAGGGTTGGGGATCATTTAAGAGAAAGAGGGGATTAACCCTTTGTTACAATTGTAGAAGACTGGGACATATTGCTAAGGAATGCCCTGGTAGAAGACCTAGTTGTCTTTGCTGTAAAGATATGGACCATGAAGTTTTGGAATGTCCTAGAATGATTTCTAAAGTTGAAAAGATGAATATGAAACAAGAAAAATATGATACAAGCCAAGAAATTAAGGGTATGATAGAACCCCAGAAAAAATCAGAGACCGTATTACTACAGATGAAAGAAACCTTGAATGATCATAGAGATATCAACTTATCAGAGGTTTTAAAAGAGAAAGGGTACATAGAAACAAGAATAGGAGACTTTGACATAGACTGTGTCCTGGATGAGGAAACACAAATGAATATCATGATAGAAAGAACTTGGGAAATTTTGGGAAAGATTGCTATGGTTCCTTCATTAGGAGGAATAGGATTATTTAGAGGAAAGATGATAACCCTATGTGGAAGACTTACCCAGATATCTATGAATGCTCATGGCACTTCGATAGAAGAAGAATTTGAGATCGTGAAGTTTGTTGAGAACATCACCCCATTTGCTATCTTGCTAGGAAAAAACTGGATTGAGAAAGATCAGATACAAAGGAAACAAGAAGAGGAGGATCTAGAACAGAAAAAGAAATAACTAAGAGATTTCATGGCTAGGAGAATAGCACACTTGATAGTAGGAAAAGAGAACCAATCAAAGATACTAAATACCAAATATATGGATGTCGAAGTTGAAAGGACATAGGAAGACTTGAGACACATGTCTATACAAAAGAGTAGAGAACCTACCCTAGAAAGAGAATTATTACCCTTGAATCCTATGAAAGGCACTCCACAGTGTGAAGTTATCATGCCAAGAGGAGATAAGAATGATAATGGAAAGAGAAAACCAATGATTCAGATCATAGGAAAGAAGGCCAGAAATCTCAGTAAGAAGAGGGAAAAGTTAGAAAAATTCCAAGAAGCTCTAGAAAGAACTTTGCAGAAGAAAGTTTCCAGAACTTGAACTTCATCGGAATATCAATACAGCATAGAATGGTACTTCACTATGATGAAGAAATATAACCGTTAGAGGCATTATGACCATTAGATCGGCGCTCCGAATGGTTAGGAAAGTAGCTATGGCCTGAAAGTTTACCATTGGATCGTTGAGACCCCACCATAATATATGGAATTGCATTGAATAAGGATTTGTGACCCATTGAAAGAACCTGTTACAGTGATATATATTTATCCCGTCGAGTATTGTACCGAGAACACTTTTTCCAATTGTGATGATCAGAGCCTGCAAATAACTAGTTGATTTCATGCAGTGATCATTGAGACCTCACCATCCATTCTATTAATAGTGAGTACTATCCACTGAGCTGAGATATCAGATCTCGAGTGTGCATGTCAGAATAAATTAGCGTAGCAGAAAAAGTCGTCGAAGAAATTATAATAGACCTCATGGTCAAGAAGGTGATGTCTGCAAGCATCCAAGCCTCATCAACGCGAGGAGTGCAAGCCTCCCCGTCGGCTTCTCATGGATCTGGACCATCCTGAGATGTGACTAAGAAAATAACCAATCATCGTGATGACTTGGTGAATGCGAAGATAATTCCATCCATCCTACCTGACTACATCCCACTCGTAGCTAGTGTGGTGAGTCTTGACAGTGTCCCAAGGGACTTTGCCTACACAGTCATCATTGTGTACCTTCCGAAGGGAATACAAGCAGTCAAACCACAATTGGAGAGGATTCCAACCTTGAATATCAGTGGTGACCCATTGAAAGAACCTGTTACAGTGATATATATTTATCCCGTCGAGTATTGTACCGAGAACACTTTTTCCAATTGTGATGATCAGAGCCTGCAAATAACTAGTTGATTTCATGCAGTGATCATTGAGACCTCACCATCCATTCTATTAATAGTGAGTACTATCCACTGAGCTGAGATATCAGATCTCGAGTGTGCATGTCAGAATAAATTAGCGTAGCAGAAAAAGTCGTCGAAGAAATTATAATAGACCTCATGGTCAAGAAGGTGATGTCTGCAAGCATCCAAGCCTCATCAACGCGAGGAGTGCAAGCCTCCCCGTCGGCTTCTCATGGATCTGGACCATCCTGAGATGTGACTAAGAAAATAACCAATCATCGTGATGACTTGGTGAATGCGAAGATAATTCCATCCATCCTACCTGACTACATCCCACTCGTAGCTAGTGTGGTGAGTCTTGACAGTGTCCCAAGGGACTTTGCCTACACAGTCATCATTGTGTACCTTCCGAAGGGAATACAAGCAGTCAAACCACAATTGGAGAGGATTCCAACCTTGAATATCAGTGATTATAACCTAGTAGACCACAAGAGATATGGTATGCTATCACCTTACAAATATTTGACCAAGACGAAGGGGACGAAATCGAAGATCATCCCTCTGCCATGGACCATGGACATCACAAGGTCCACAGTCTTGAATGTGATGAAGATACCACATTTTGGAAGGCACCAGGAGGTTAACGCATGTGGTAATCTCCTATTGTTGTGATTCCATGGCAGATATCTATGGTTTGATAGACACATCACTGGTGATCCAATGTTGATCCATAGGATCACCAGATTGAGCATGCAGGGACTAGACCCGCAAAAGTTTTATCCAGGGAAGGCTACAGACTGTGCCCTGGTAAAAAATATCAAAGACACCTATGACAATGTAGAGAAAGGGACATGAGGCTACAAGGTAGCCTCCATTCATAATGGCACAGTGTGCCTTTCTTGCCAGTTGATTGTTGATAAGCTAGTAAGAAAGAATAGACCCATGCAGGTCACAGGGTTTGTCGTTGACCTCACAGGAAAATGCATGGAAGGACTACAGATGAAATGGGCCAGTTACTTAGTCAATCAGTTAGAAATGGATTGTCGCAAAGCTCAGTATCAAGGCTATGATTTTTGTTTTAGTTGGCTGTTGATTCTCATCATGTTTACTGCTTGGGAGATGCCGGAAGGTGAGACCTTCCCTAAGATTAACCCATTCGAGCCACTAGCTACGAAGTTCACCATGCTCTGGTATTTGAGAAATATGGGGAAACAATGGTAGTCAAACACAATATTCCATACCTACTACTTGCATATGAAGAGGGCTATTGAGTCTTTCCCTCATATGACGTTGAACAACCTGGACAGGTTTAGACCCCTTATGAATTTCCATGCAGATAGGCATTTTATTTATATTTCTGCGTGTGCAGAAGAAAGTACATAAGAGTTTCATTCTTACTACAAGCTCATAGAGGAGGACCTAGAATAAATCACTAAGGAATGGCTTGTGGATTTCCTTATACCAGTCGACCAGGCAAYACTATCCAATCCCAACCTCATTGGAAGTCCGATGGTTACTTGTGAAGAGTATGATGCACCCAACAGTAGCAGGAAGAAAAAGAAGGAATATGTATAAGAAATACACAACACATCAGAAGAGTCTACATCAGATTCACCTAGYAGAGGAGGAGACGACGAAGTGGACAAAAAAGAAAAAGAAGGGGAAGAAGACAATAAGAAGCAAGGTGAAGTAACACCACCTAGGAAACCCCTTGAAGAGGCAGAGACATCCAAGTAAAGAAAGGTTTACCCAACGAAACCTACATCATGGAAGAAGTCCAAAGTGAGTAAGCCGAAGCTACAGACTATACTCATGGGCGATGATTTCAACTTCATTATCACAGCTGTATCAGATGCCTCAGAAGATATTTTGAAGAGAACTGAAGCCAAAAAAGAAGCCATGTATGATGGAATTGATATAGAGATGAGAGGAGTACAACAAGACCTTTACTCCAGTCACGCAGTGTCCACTGCTCCCCCACCACTAGAATAACCAGATTTGGGAGAGGAGCTTCCCCAACTCTGTAGAATAGCTGATGCAACCGAAGCTCGCCTTCGTCGCGTGTAGGAAGAAAAGGAACAGGCCTTAGTGACCCTAAAGCAAGAGAAAGAGGAAATCATAGAGAAATGTCGAGTTGCAGAGCATGAGAAGGACAACCTTCAAACCAAGTTCGAAGAAAATAAAGCGCATATCCAACATGAGAAGGAACAGTTGCTCGCGGAGCAGGTCATATTTAAAGAAGCAATCAATAGAGCACTTCGCTCTGTGATAGGCTTGGAGAAAATGGAAGAAGACCCTATAGTAAATCAATTCATGAAGCTTGTTGAAGCCATTCAACAGCTTCAATAGAGGGTTGCAAAACTAGAGCTACAAAAAGAGCCAAGGACTTCTCAGGAAGTGAAAGACCAGAGAGAAGAAATTTCCTGGAGCACAGTTGAAAGGATCAAAGCATTAGTTGTGGAATGTAAGTAGCTAAGTAGTCACAGTGCGCAGACTTATGAGTGCCTTACCGAGGACCCTGAACTGAAGACACTAGAGTCACAGCTCCAACAAGCAAATCCACAAGCAACAACAGTACAAGAACAATTGAAACTCTTGTCAATAGTTGAGAGGATGAAAAGATCCCAAGAACAGCGCATGACTCAATAGCAGGTCCATGCCATTCAAAGAAAAGTCATGGAAGTGACTCATAAGCTCCATCCAGTCCAGGATGTAGCTTGCCTACTTTTTGAGGAGATTGATGGCCGAGGAGAAGGGATAGAACAAGTAGTCACTTCGGTATAACAATGCTTAGAAGGACCTAGACCATCTCGAGTTGTGATTGAGAAAAGAGCCAATCATCGTGATGGCTTAGTGAATGCGAAGCTAATTCCATCCATCCTACCTGACTACATCCCACCCGTAGCTGGTGTGGTGAGTCGTGATAGTGTCCCGAGGGAATTTTCCTACACATTCATCACTGCGTACCTTCCGAAGGATATACAAGCAGTCAGACCATAGTTGGAGAGGATTCCAACCTTGAATATTAGTGATTATAACCTAGGAAATCGCAAAAGATATGGAATGTTATCACCTTACAAATATTTGACCAAGACGAAGGGGAAGAAATCAAAGATCATCCCTTAACCATGGACCATGGACATCGCAAGGTCCATAGTCTTGAACGTGATGAAGATGCCACATTTTGGAAGGCACCAGGAGGTTGACATGTGCATTAAGCTCCTTCTATCGTGATTCCATGGCAGGTATCTATGGTTTGACAGACACATCACTGACGATCCAGCGTTGATCCATATGATCACAGGATTGAGCATGCAGGGACCAGACCCACATGAATTTTATCCAGAGAAGGCTGTAGACTGTGCCCTGGCAAAAAATATCAAAGACACCTATGACAATGTAGAGAAAGGGACGCGATCAAAGAATTAGCTTTGAAATGTAAATAGCTAAGCAGTCACAGTGCACAGACTTATGAGCACCTTACCGAGGACCCTGAACTGAAGACACTGGAGTCGTAGCTCAAAGAAGCAAATCCACAAGCAACAATAGTACAAGCGTAGTTGAAACTCCTGTCAGTAGTTGAGAGGATGAAAAGATCCCAAGAACAATGCACGACTTAGCAACAGGTCCATGCCATACAAAGAAAAGTCATGGAAGTGACTCAGAAGCTCCAGCCAGTCCAGGATGAAGCTTGCCTACTTTTTGAGGAGATTGATGGCCAAGGAGCAGGGATATAACAAGTAGTCACTTTGGTATAACAACAATTAGAAGGACTTGTGAACGAGGGATTTATTCAAGAGTTCGTCGAGAACAAGGACTTGGCACAACAATAGGTTGAAGTAGCTCAAGCCAAGATCAAGGATTTTGAGGCAGAGTTACCCAGACTAGAGTGACTCGGTATGAGTCACAGGTGATTCTTGGGGGCATGTTGGCCCTTAACCAAGTTTTGGATATCCTTGGTCATGTTTGACCATTTTTGGGACTTTGGCAGGCTAGTCGAAGGTGRAGCGCAAGTCGAAGCAGAGATCGTGGGATCTCAGCCCCTTTTTAGGGCAGGTTTTGGGATTAGGATTTATGTGACGCATATGGGATGTCAGCCCATGGGTTTACCCATGTTTGGGCCCATTTTTTAATGTATAAATATATATGTAGGCGATGTAGGAAGAGGCTAATGTKCTAAGTGAGAATAGTTGTGGATGCTTTGTGCATGCTATGTGTTAAGAACTTGTAGAGCTAAGTGCAAGTGATTGTAAGAATCTTGTGTATAGACTATAAGAAGGCTTTGTGCTTAAACCTAGCTCGGGGAAGGAGGATATGGCGAGTTGCATGCATATCTCTTGTCCTATGCAGAGTGGGTTCTGAGGCTTTGTGCATGTAAGAATATTGACAAGATAATAAAGAAGACGAAGAGTTGGTGGACGTAGCCCCACACTGGGGTGAACCACGTATATCATGTGTTATGGTTTCTTTGTGCATTATATTGTGTGTTAGTGATGTGATTTATGCTTAGTGCCAATATCTTTATGTATGATGCATATGGTAAAATAGCTTAGTGCTTGGTAAGGTGAATGAATTCTAGATCTAATCTATCTCTCCATGCTAACTGCGTGAATGTGTTAGATCTTGTTGAATATTGCGTTACTCTGTAATTAGGGTTTGGATATGCGATGTGAATAAAGGTTAAATACTGATGAATGTTAACTTCTAAGTGATTTGTTAGAGTGGTGTAATCACAGATCTCTGTCCCAGCTAGGTTGTAGACTATTTAGTCCTACAACCACCCCTGCCTCTACCTCGGGTGAGACTTCATCTACTTTGTAGGTGTTGCCGAAAGGGCCATTAGTTAGGGTTTTGTTGGTGCGTTGTTGAAGTGTTGAACCCTGGGTTTGCCCCTATGCCAACAACGCACCTCTCTTAGGTGCTAATATTCTAGGGTTTGTGAGAACCCTTTTGTGTTCTAGGTTTATGGTGTGGGAGGTATTTCTCTTGAAGAATATAGCAAAGTATTGGTTGGGTTTTCTTCCCTTGTTGAGAAGGGTTTCCTAGGATACTTCTTATGTACTTGTGCATGGTGTTTCTTCTTGTGATCATGGTTTCTGCAAAAAATTGTTTATGGTTTAAGTAAAATGATAAAAATGGAATTAACTTCATGCTTAAGCCTAGATTATTGAAAACTCAACAATAATGATTGGTTTCATGAGTTGTGGAAGCTCCTTAATGGGCTCCATCAAGATGTGATGTAAGTATGAAAGATTAATCTTTAGAGGAAGGGAAAGAAGATAATCAGATGGCTAATTCTGAAAAATAAATACAAGGTGAAAAAGGGTTCAGAATAGGAGAGATATTGAACTTCCTAACCAATGCCCCCAATCTCGAATTCAGACTCATCATGTCAATTCTCATTGGTTCTAAATAAGAAAAATATGATCAATTTGTCACCTTCTCTGTTGGTTTTTCTATGGAATCCATGACTTCAAGGATGGCCTCTTTGAAGGAAACGTAGTATTTAGAAGATCATGTGAACTTGGAGAGTTGAAAACCCATTCAGGCGGATTAGGTTGATCACACTTCATATGAGGATGGAGTTGCTGACCAGTATCAATGAATGTTGATGGGATTGTTTGATCAACAATATCAATTGTGGTGGGAGGAAGGGAAGCTCCATATGAGTCAACATCCTTAGGATGAGGTACCATAAAAGGATTAAAAGACCTAAGGGATCCACTATTAAATTATGATCCACTATTAATAGGAGTGATGTTTGTAGTGGAAAACAACAAGGGAAGGGGGAAAATTCCCATCAGTAAAGGATATTTGAACAACCCTGCACCGACATTCATATAAGACTGCATGGTATCATCAACAAAGGGTACATTAGACCCCACATTGAATCCAAGGTCTAGGGTGCATAATGCAAGTTGATCGATCGTAATGAGTTTCCCTTAGGGAGGGAATCATAGGACCCTAAAGACCAATGATAAAATTGTAGTAATATCATAGAACCAAGTATGCACGAGTAACATATTGTACTCGAGAGGTGCATCGATGACCTCCACATCAACAAAGATAATATTAACACCTAATGCAATGGGTAAATCAATGATTATTCCATGAGGTTGGAACATGTGTCCATCAAAATATTTAAATAGTGTTGTATATGTATTGAGCTAAGGAGAGCCAATGGCCTTTCAACAAGAATAGACATGATGCAAGTCAAGGCTCATTCATCAACGACTGTTTGGAAGATGTTTTTACCCATTGTTAATGCTTTAATAAGGAAGGCTACTTGATGGGAGAGCCTGTGAGTAACAGGGGATGAATCAAAGGTCATCAAGCTCCACTATGAGGGATCAACCCCACTTATGGTAGATAGCAAGGATTTTCGATGCATTGGGAAGCTTTATAGAATTTCAAGTGCTGACATGGAAAAAGGTACCCGGGCCAAGTATTCCATAATATTATAGTTGTGGGAATCTTGTGTGTTGGGATTATGATTCGTATGTTGAAGAACACCCTTTTGGGGGAAAAACGGTGTGTCAAAGGATGGATTCTATATCTGGAGAGGGACACCAGGATGAGAATAAGATATTGCTTTAGTTGCATCATGAGAAGGCTCAGGAATGCTGTAATTGTTGGTTCACGTTTTCAAATTGACCATTTGGTCACACATGAAAATGGAATCATTCAAGGAAGGTCCCTGCTGGTGAGGGGTACCTACCATTCCCCCTTACGAAGGGGAAAGGTTTCATATTATGAGTTTGAGGGGGGAAAGTATTGGTTAGGACAACAATATTTTATGGGGCTCGTTGTTGTGCCAAGAATCCATGGACCTCATCCATCCAAGGGAGATGGTGACTAGGGTGGAATTCCCCACAAATTGTTCAGGGTGACCAATTCTCGTTATTTTCCTTAGTTCCTCCCTCTTAAGTGTTTTGGGTAGATACAATCCCTTTCTCATTGTTGGAATTATTTTTCTTGTTCCATTTCTTCTTTCCTCCAAGTTGTTGAGGATTCTTCAGTTTCATGGACTACACCGAATTTTCCTCGAAGGTTTGAGAGGGGATTGCAATAGTTTGAGCATTAGCTTTGTTGGCACAGGGGTAGACCCATACTATTGTGTAGATATAAAATACCATCGCATCATTCACACTGATCTAATGTAATTAAGCACTTAGCACAAACATATGGATCAGATCTAGCAGAAGCAAGCACTAAGCACAATCATAGAAGTTAGATATAACATTCATAGCACAAAGCATAAGAAGATCTATCTATCTATATCAAAGCACTTAGCTAGAGATTCATAAACACATTAAGACAAGCACAAAGCATAACAACATAGTATTTACGTGGTTCACCCCCACCCTGGGGATACGTCCACCAACTCTTCTTCTTTATTGTCTTTAGTTAATCAGTTACAAGCACGGAGCCTCAAAACCATTACTCCTCATAGAATAGAAGATCTGTGTATCTCGCTAGATCCTTCTTCCTTACATTCCAACACTAATCCTTCCACAATCTTGCTACAATGACTTGCACTTAACTTTGCAAGTTTCACACAGTGTACACAAAGCCTTACAATTCTTGATCACATAGATCCAACTCTTGGCACTTATCCTACTTGCATACTAACATCACATAGATTCCTTTCTTCCCTCTTTACATTTCCTATACATCTATTTATACATACAAAATATGCCTAAACATGGGTAAACCCATGGGTCGACATCCCAATCCCAAAAACCCAAAAAGGGGTCGAGATCCTATGATCTTCGCTTCGTCTTGCGCTTCTCCTTCGATAGGCTGTCGAAGTCCAAAATAGGTCAACATGACCAAGAATCTTCCAAATATTGGTCAAGGGCCAATAGTCCCCAAACACTCACCTATGACGTGTCCCGAGTCACTCTGGTTTGACTAGTTCTGCCTAGAATGCCTTGAGCTTATCTCGAGCTGCTTCGACCTAATGTTGTGCTATGACCTCTTGCTCAATGAAATCCTGGATTACTACGTCATTCACTGGCCCTTCTAGGCGTTGTTCTGTTGCATTAACAACCTATTATAGCTCTGCTCCTTAGCTCTACAGAGCATAAAGCTTTCAGATCTTGCTTCTCTCCTTCAAATCTGACTTCTTTTCTTCAGATCATGATTCTTTATTTTAGCATAGAGATTTATAAATCAAGTCTAATACTGCACACTAGAGAGACAGATCTATGCATAGATATTTCACAACTTTCGGATGAATCTTTGCACAAAGCTTCTTCTTTCTCAGTTCCCAACAATCACAGCTTCAGTTCCCGAGAAAGAAACCATTTTTTAGCACAGGGGCAGACCTAAGGTTCAATGCTACAACAATGCACCAACAAAACCCTCACTACCATCCCTTTCGGCAACACCTGCGAAGAAGATGAAGTCTCACCCGAGGTAGAGCCAGGGGTGGCTGCAGGACTCAAGTGTCTGCAACCTTAGCTGGGACATAGATCTGTGATTCTAATACTTAACAGATGACTTAGCATCAATAGTTCATCAATATTCAACCAATAACTATTATGCAGATAGAAAAAATCATTGCATCATTTGCACTGATCTAATGTAATTAAGCACTTAGCACAAATAGATGGATCAGATCTAGTAGAAGCAAGCACTAAGCACATTCATAGAAGTCATATCTAACATTCATAGCACAAAGCATAAGCAAATCTATCTATCTATATCAAAGCACTTAGCTAGAGAGTCATAAACACATTAAGACAAGCACAAAGCATAACAAAACAGTATTTATGTGGTTCACCCCCACCCTGGGGCTACGTCCACCAACTCTTCTTCTTTATTGTCTTCAGTCAATTGGTTACAAGAACAGAGCCTCAAACCCCTTACTCCACACAGGACAAAATATCTGCGTAGCTCACTAGATCCTTATTTCTTGTGTTCCATCACTAAGCCTTCCACAGTCTTTCTACAATTACTTGCACTTAAATCTACAAGTTTCACACAGTGTACACAAAGCCTTACAATTCTTGATCGCACAGATCCATCTCTTGGCACTTATCCTACTTGCATACTAACATTACATAGATGCCTTTCTTTCCTCTTTACATTTCCTATACATCTATTTATACATACAAAATAGGCCTAAACATGGGTAAACCCATGGGGCGACATCCCAATCCAATTACATAATCCCAAAAACAAAAAAATGAGACAAAAAGGGGTCGAGATCCCATGATCTCCGCTTCGTCTTGTGCTCCTCCTTCGACAGGATGTCAAAGTCCAAAATAAGTCAACATGACCAAGAATCTCCCAAATCTTGGTCAAGGGCCAACAAGCTCCAGAAGTTGATGGGTGTGATGTAATCAACATATGACCCATTTGGTCAACTAAATGGTGCATATACGCATGGTAAATAGAACCAACCACACCATCGAGATGGGGTCCTAGGTTGGGATTCTTAGGATCCGTTGACAATTGATGAGCATTTGGAATAATGTTATATAAACTACCTAATTGAGAGTAGATCAATTCTAAGTGTTGGGAACACATAATACATTTCTCCTCAGTAACCACCCTGGAAATAGATACATCCCTGGAAATTGGTGGAAGGAGGTATTTAGTGAACCACTCCATTAAGATTTGATCTAGGATTTGGGTCTTGATAATTCTTTGTCTCCGCTGCCACTCATGAATATGATCATAAATGTGAGTGGAAATATATTGACAAAGTGAAGTTAATAGATCCATTCCTATTCCATACCTAATGGGTGATGGGTAATGTGCAAGGAATTCCATTTCCAAGTCATTGAAACTTTTAAAGGAATTTCCTTTCAATTCAATGTACCATTTTGGGGTAGCTCCAGTCAGGGATCTCTAGAAAAGACACAGCCTCGCACTATCATCCATAAACAAATTGGATGAACACCATAAGTGGTATGTAATGATATGTGTGGAGGGGTTCTCTTCTAGATTTCTATCGAATTTCAAAATATCTTATGGCAACTTGGAAGGAATTTGTGAGCATGATAGGTCATGGGATATAGGGTAATTTGTTAACCATGACAAGTATGGTAAATCTAATGTTACAAGGAAAGGAAATGATGCAAGTGAATACTAGGAGGGAGGTGAAGTCTCTATTGTCCCAAATGAACCTTTTGGTCCCCCTATGTTGGTAATATTGGAGGGTTGAGGAGCTCCTAACGAGTAAGTTATGACTGGGATGGTGGCACCTCCAGGAGCATGATTACTCCTAGAACCAAATATGCCACCAGGGGAAGTTCTCCCGGGGATAAATTTGGACCCTCTAGGAAAAACATTCTTGAATTTAGTCCCAAGGAAGAAACCCCCAGGACCTGATGTGGTAACAAAGGGAAAACCTCCCCAAGGGATGTGCCCCCAGGGAACATTGTGCTAACCTATGGAAATTTAAAACCTCATGATGTATTTTTTCCTCCAACCTGGCTAGGGATAACCCCAAAACTACTAGACATATTACATTTGAAAGGTGAACTAGTTCCAGACGATACTAAGCTACTCATAGGAATGGTGGAGGTGGAAGGAATTCCACTCCCGATGCTGAAACCAAAGATCGACCCCCCACTGGAAGAAGATCCAAAAGTGGGAATCAAAATAGACAAGATTGGTGTAGAAACACTCGGTAAACTAATGGATGGAGATGACAACATGACTGACATCCCCTAGATTGAGGAACCGAAAGAGAAAGGTATGGATGGTGTAGGTTCAGTGGAGCTAAGGGGTGGCAATGTAGACATCATTGGGATTCTCCTAGGGGGGGTTTCCCTCTGTCCCACTTGAGGATAGGCCTGTATCCTGAGCTACACTATATGAGACACCCGATCTTGACATGGTGGGAGGATGATTGAACAAAGAAAAAGTATCACTAAAAAATTCCCTTACTTGGACTAGTATAGGGGTGTTTGGCTCGGTCAAAGGAGGATTAAAATTATTTGGAGGATGTTCATCTACCACTTCTACCTTGACTAAAATAGTTTCGTCAAAACAAAGTTCAATCCCTTCAAATTATTCATCAGATATTTCACATCACTTAATAGGTGGCTGTTCCCCCATAATGGGTTCAAGTCTTCATAATCGATGGGACCGGTGCGGTAATTCAACCATGGTGAATAAACTATGTTACTATCAAACACAAATCAACCTATGGCCAACCTAGACTTGAACTCAAAGAGAACACACCTAATCAAATATAGGAAAACATCAAGTAAACCAATTGTCTTAGGAGCCTTTTGAAAATCAATCCTATGGGGGTGATGAAGTCCCCATAGGATTGACTAGCGAAGGTAAGAGGAGAAGTTATGATGATTTATGTGAAACATCCCTAACCAATGCAAGTGCCCTTTATTAAATAAGGCACCCTCTAGGGGAATTGAGACCATGAAAAAACTTCTTCCCTAGGTACTATAGGAACGTCCCACCTTTAGTCACCTCTATGGCTACCTAGGAACGGTCGCTAAGGCTACCACCTTACAATCAATGATCCAGGGGATCAAATTTTGCTGAAAAATAAAAGTTCTTATAATCTCCTATAAATGGACATGTGCGTAGACCTCATTGTCACGAACCCAACGCAACTTGAATGGGCTCAAACGAATGTCATATGAGAAATATATGGCATTCTGTTCATTTTTCCAAATAAGCAAAATTTTGCTGACTACACAGTCCGTACAATGTTGATGTGGTATTTGATCGTACAGGCCATACGACCATACAGTGACATGGCAGATGCATTAGCATGATGACTGAGAAGACATTGGTGGACGTGGGAGAATCATATTGTGACAAGTGTCATTTTTTTGGGCTAATGTTATGGTTCCACATTGTTATTGGATAAATCCATAGGTGCGGAAACTAACCGATCTCCTTAGATCCACCTAGATCTAGAACAAAGCAAGACATAACATGACTCTTTCCCTAGATTTTGACCCTTGAATTAAATAGGAGGCCAGAACAAATGAAATACCATATTATCGCTTCCTATGGTCTTTGTTGCTCCCGCTTTGCTCCAGTGCTCTCGTGTAGTCAAGAACAAGACAACACAAACCAACCAAAGTGAAGAAAGCACAATCTATTCAACAGTCAATCTATGTATATGATCAAGGAATTATACAATAAAGTGAAAATGGCTTTATGGGAAAGGGACATATTACTGTATTATATTGATGGAAAGTAAAGATTATGACCTAAGCCTTGATGTCGCAAACTTCCTTTCAATGGCCCTTGGCTCCGACACACACACTTGCTCACTTGCATGAATAAGATCAAAACCTTTATGATTTCCTTGCTAGAGTTTCCTAGCCTGTTGTTCAAGCTTCAATCCTTCACACAATTCTTTCACTAATTCTCCAATGAATCTTGCTTAAATTTGTTTGCTTAACCTTTTCCATGAGAATTCCCTCAATATATAGGAGAGAATGAATTAGTTATTTGGATAAGAATGATCCCAAAATATCAGGGAATCCAATACTAGGATAACCATTCGAATGCCATCTCATCCTTCTAGAAGATTCCCTTCTAGAATCATCGAGAATTCATCTTTTTCCTTACTTTAGAAAGAGTTCGCACCCTAGCAGTTCAACACAGTGCGAACTTCTCGCACCCTGGCTTAAGGAAACCTACGAGAATCATTCATTCTCACAAGAAAATATACTAGTGGCCTGCGAACAATCTTCAAAAATGAGTTTTCTGGAAGAGATGAAAATAACTTTTCTCAGGAGAAAGTTCTTATGAAGAGCTTGAGTACACCATCATAATACATCATCATGATAACCAAAATCATGGGTAACACACATGGCCCAGTTGTGGGCTGCCACGTGGCACCCCTCTAGTGGTTGGAAAGTGGTAAAAGGTATATGACTCCACAAGAGTCAAACATGCGACCTCTGGGTGGGGGGAGTGATTTGGTAGGGTCAGGCTACCATATCTCCCCTGGGTGTTCCTTAACACTACAATAAATTTAAAATATTCTATGTTGAAACCTTTTTTATACCAGTAGACAAAAGGGTCGGAGTTTGGCCCCATTCCCCGACGCATACACATATAACCACTCCATAAGACCTTAACACTAAACCATTTGGCATGGACTATTCCATTATTAAGCCCTAGCCCATAGAATATAAACTCTTTACATAATAAGAGCGTGGGAACCCAAGCATATAGCCCTAGTCTTTACCACTGCATGYGAACACAATGTTGGCTCGGGGTTGATACCTAGTGCTTAGCCCGATAAGTGCGGGGCCTGTGCCATATAGCCACACCATATGCTCGACCCTTTACACTTGGCACACGTGGAATTTTCACAACAAAGGTGTTATCCCCCGGTCAYAGGTATTACACCATATGGCRACACACCTAGGTTCATAAGAGCTAGCCAATGGGAACGCAAGCTAATTAGGTCATTGGCCACATGGGGCTATATGACCAAGTTCTCCGCTAGGAAAAAGGGCCAGTGCACTAACAGTCCTACATTTTTGCCTGATTAGTGGGAACCGTTGGGTTTCTTGGGATTTTGTGTGGAAAACACACAGAGGTTGGGTGAGTCTAGCAGTAGGTGCATTTTTGCAAGCATGTAGAACAAGCTTGAAGGGTAAAACTTCCAGGAGGTGTAACTTCTTCATTTTTGGGCCAAACCAGGTGCCGAAAAAGCCCAGCGAGGGGTTTTTGGATGTTTTGAAGCCATTGGAGCCATCTATTTTGTATTTTGAGCACTATAAGAGAAATGTTTTAAGCATAATGAAAATGATCCAAGGGAAGCTGGACCAAGAGATGTATCCCAAGAGAGGGGTGAACTCCTTTTTAATTTGTTGTGTTATGTGTTCATTATTGATGGTTTTTATATATCGGGTATGCTCCTCCTATTTAATTAAAATGAATTGTTGGCACAGGGGAAGACCCAGGGTTCAATGCTTCAACAACGCACCAACAAAACCCTAACTACCAGCCCTTTCGACAACACTTGCGAAGCAGATGCAATTTCACCCGAGGTAGAGGCAGGGGTGGTTGCAAGACTCAGGTGTCTGCAACCTTAGATGGGACACAGATCTGTGATTCTTACTCTTAGAAAGAACTTTATCATAGGTCATTCATCAACATTTAACCCTCATGCACTCCGCAGATG
This sequence comes from Picea mariana, assembly GCA_032191745.1. Taxonomy (NCBI): domain Eukaryota; kingdom Viridiplantae; phylum Streptophyta; class Pinopsida; order Pinales; family Pinaceae; genus Picea; species Picea mariana. The sequence goes on along the minus strand of JASDQU010738387.1, from coordinate 113,037 downwards.
GCACAGAGCACCACAACATTCACTTAGATCTAGGTTAAGTTAGTACTTAGCAACAACAAAATAGGTCTAGTACTCAGCACTTTCATATATGTCAAATCTATACCCACACATCTAAGAAGCACAAAGAAAAGTGGATCTATCTAAGTATATCATAGCAAAGAACATAGCATAATCATATCAAGCACAAAACATGGAAAGAAACCAACAAATTAGGTCGAATCACCAAGCATAACACAGAGAGTTACCATGGTTCACCCCCACCCTGGGGCTACGTCCACAAAGTCTTCTTCTTATTTATTATCTTTGGTCAATCAGGTTACAACACATAGCTCACACTTGTACTCCATGTTGCACCTCTTTCACCACCTTAGTGAGAAAAACATAGGTGCTTGCAAGCTTAGTTGGGTTTCCTAAGCAGGATAGCTGCAAGGAAAAGAGTTAGAGAAAGAAATATAAAATAACAACTAAGAAATAAACTAAGAAATAAAATAACGACTAAACTAATGAGTGTAGGGACATAAGGACAAAAGAAACAATAAGGCTCATGTCACCAATGGTAAGGTTGATATTAGTGAAAGAAAAAACCAAGAAGAAAGAGGACTATGAGTCCCTTCTTCCTCCAAGGGAGGGCTCTTGGACCCCGACAAATAATCTCTTCTTACAACTTTGAATGAAAACGGTGAAAGAATTCTTTGCTAATCCACTCAAGGGGTGAGATGGATTGACCAGTGCAATGGTGCTAGTATACTCTTGGTGAGAATAGAGGATTCCTCAAGAGAATAGTAGCAGCATAACTTTTCTATTGAATTCCTTAAAAAATGAAGTGCACCCATGGCCTTTTTATAACACCTCTTTGAGGTATTGTGCAACTAGCTTGTAGTGTGTAAAGAGGCTAATTAGGGCATTTTTAGGTCTTTGACCAGCCACCCAGTCGGATCAAATCCAGATTTGTGTGTCAAATCAACTTGGAAGCTGAACCAGAAGTGGGTGGGAGGCCGACCATTCTCATAAATGCCTCATTCTCAGATGTGCGTGGCTTTTTGTGACCACAGTCGTGCATCAAGCGCATGTGTGTTTTTCCTGCATTTTTGTTTCGCGCATGTGCATGTGTGCCCTGTGTAGTCATAGCACACTTTAACTTTGTCACTGGTTGTATAGTTTTTGACCCTTTGGAGATGATTTTGTGGTAATTTTGGTCCATGGGTGACCTCATAACTATTTGGCAATGCTGAATTCTTGTAACCATTTGCGGACAAAATTTCAGTGATAACAGATGCCCCCTGATGGATGAGGTTAGGAGCATACGTATAGCCAAAATCCATCAATGTTTTTTCTACCAAGAGTGCCATTGTAAGAGAGAGAAATAGTGGTATTGTCAAGAGTTACCCATTGGAGGGAGAAGGGAACCTGTAGAACCCAACCTTCCATAAGGTGTGTAAAAATAAACTATGTACAAACCAAGCGGGCGTGCCCCATGCTCATGTCATGTAACTCAAAAAGGAATGATGTGTTGATGTAGACAACTGTAGAACCCTTGGGGAGGTCATGATAAAGGTAGACTAAAATTCTGTAGAAGAACATAATATGAACAGTAGGCAGTGACATCTGTAAGAAATATCATGGATTCTGTAGGCATTTATAGCCTGGCCAAGTTCATAGGTCTTCGGTGAATATAAGAAATAACTGCAATAGTCACAAAGTAAGATCCACCGTAACATGATAAAGTGTTGAAGTTGAATGTTACGGGGGTCAACAACAGCAGGGAGCAATTGTAGTTCTCCCTGTGTCGTCCGATATCTCTCATTGGAAAGGTAATGAGAGTCAAGATACTATTGTCCTTCTAGAAAACTATGTTGATGTCGACAAAAGGGGGACCCGACTCCCAGAAGCAAAGGGCTTCGTGAAATCTACTAGGTGAGGTTGGGAAATAGAGGAGGTACATGGTCAAAGTCAATAAGTATGAAGACTCAAGAATGCCCTTGGTTTGGGGTATATGCGAAGGATAGGTGGCCGCAACCGTGCAACTAAGTCGAGTGTCAGGGGGACAACAAGATGTGGGATAAGTTGTGCCAGAGGCAGGACAAAGTGAACAAACTCAGAGGGCAGAGGTAAGTGGCCTGTGGGATACTTGGAGTATATGGACGATGTTAACAAGGGTAGATGATAAGGGGTGCCCCAACCAAGGGTGACATGGGTTGCATTTTCCAAAAAGGGAAGAAGGTCGCCAAAGGTGACGACAAAAAAGGTAATGTAAATGTTGGAAACAAAGGCTTTTTACAATGTACAAAATAAAGAATAATTTGGGATGAGTGTACAAATACATAAATGGGTGCCCCAATGTAATATGGTGGGCCCAAGTAGGGCACAATTTGCTTGGAGAAGTGGTGGGGGGTGGGGGCCCCATGGATGGGTTTCTGTATGAGGTAGCTGAAATGAAGGGAAATTTGCAGAGGGGCAAACTGATGGTGGATGAAATGGAGGGTTCATGATACTTCGGAGGTGCAGTTAAAATATAACCTTGAAGAGATAATCTGGGAGTCTAGTGGGAAAGCTAGTAAAATGAGGAGAAGGAGTATGTGGCTGATTCGCGACATGATGTAAGACTATCGGGACTCTCATCCCTAAAGGGTTGAAAAACAACATGAGTGTCAAAGTGAAAAAAGGGTGCTATGAATGAGACAACTCATGTGGGGGAGAGTGCTACCGAGTGACAATACCTAAGATGCAAATGGAGGTGATGGTACTGCAGAGCTAGAGATGGAGATCCTAGAGGCAAATGTCAGAGGGTGTGACTGGAGATGCATTTGAGATTCAGAGGGAATGATTACATGCCAGTGCTGATTATATACCTGAAGGGGTTGCGTTGATGTATGATGACCAAGTACCTACACACATGAAAACCAAATACCTGATGTGAACAATATCTGAAGAGAATCGAACATACAAGAATTTATTTGATAATTTTAAACATGAGCATGCGTACCTGAACGGGGTATAAAAAAATGGCACCCCGGGGGCTAACGATAAAAAGTTGCTCGGGGTCTATCTTGATGTAGATGACGAGATGTTGATCCTGTGGTTGAAGAAAAATCGACGAACAGACACATGGAGGTCCTGGAATGGTGATTGAAAGTTTGGCAGAAAGGCCTATATAGAGCTATAGGGCCCACATTGCCACCTCATTTGTACTTGCTACCAGAGTGACTGGACGAGAGGTATTTAGAGGAGATTTGGAGATTCTGGGAGAATGAGGCAGCCGATCCAGGACCAGTGAGCTTCAGGTTGGTAGTCTTATCATCCTGCATAGAAATAGATTTTCAATTTCTAGGTAGGGGCTGTAGGGAGGGCCATATAGGGGTTTTTATGGGTGTGGGCCCCCAAGTGTGCGGGTGATCCAAAAATATGTGCGCACAAGTGCGTGCCTGTTATCCGGATGGTTGTGCATGGGGTTTCCCATAGGGGTGACAAAGGCGCACATGATGTGCACACCTGTTTGATACATAGACACACATGGGTGCGTGACTGTGTAGTGCACAGGCGCGCATTGATGCGCACCTGTGTTCGTGACAGGGGCGCATGGAGGCACCCTTGTAGGGTGGGCAGGCGCACATGTATGCGCACCTATTTGATGAAAAAATGTGCCTACATGCATGCTTGTGGGATGGAGAAGTGTAAAAATGTGCACGCCTATGGGGTGACTAGGCACACATTATGTGCGCGCTTGTGGGTAAAACAACCGCGCCTTGGAGGCAAGGCTGACAGGTGGAAAACTCATCTTTTTTAATGTTTTTTTTTTTTTTTTTTTTTTTTTTTTTATGGTCAATATAGCTGACATAGGACTATTATATGTGGTTGTAGGCGATCATTTTGCATGATGCCAGTCGGCTGGCGAGAGCAAGATTGGTCCCAGCTGAGGGATGTCATGGCTATTGAGGAGTCGGGGGTACGTGCTACTTTAGCAGCCTGTGGGATGCTAAATTTCTTTGAGTGCCCATTGATACGGGCACAAAAGTATCTCCTACAGTTTCTTATCCGAATGTGGAGTCTGGACCTGCATTGTTTTATGGTGCGGGGAGAGCAGATTGCCTTCACTGTGGTGGAAGATATATATTTTTTGACTGGGCTCTCTTTTTTGGGAATGCCCCTACCGGCAGAGTTGATGTTACCTGCGAATGTGGCGTTGGCGACATTGGGCCAGAGGTACTGTTCTAGGGAAAAATTTATGTCGAGCTCCATTGTGAGCATCGGGGCGATGGATGCTCTAGTGCATCATTGTATAGCAGTGATGATTGTGAGGGTGTATGGGTCCCTCGCGACTCAGTGGATCAGTGATGTTCAGCTGAGTATTATGGGGAGGGTACTGGCCGGTGAGAATGTTTCCTGGGGGCTTACACTGCATACCAGGATGGTAGGGAAGCTAGACTGATGTTGGTCCACCGACACAGGGAACTTTTCCTTTGGGTCTAATTTGGTGGCCTGGTTTTTGGAGAGGGTGCCTATGTTGCACCCTAGGATTTTATTGGGCATGCCTAGGGCATGAGAGCCACAACTGATGTGGTGGATGATGATTTTGGTTTTCCATGGTGGTGGCGAGGGCAGCCACATTTTTACAGCTGAGGCGGCACAGGTGTGGCAGCAGATGCCACAGGTTATACTACAGTATCCATATGTTGGTGTGGACTTCTGAGGTGATTTGGACATGGTTTTACCTCCAGGGGAGGTATTTGATCACCCAGGTATGTTTATGAGTTTTGATATGTTGATTTTTTGAGATAGCATGACATGTGTATTTGGTATGGATTCTGATACTATCTTTTGGTTGTTTGTTTTTGCAGATGTGGGACCTCGTGGGTGCGAGGTTGAGTTCTTGAGAGTGCCGGCTCGATAGGAGCTAGGGAGACCATCGTGGGGAGGGTCGCAGGTAGGAGAGAGACGTTGACATGAGGATGTCGAGGAAAGACCAGCTGAGGATGAGAGAGCAGTGAGGAGATGTGGTTTCAATGACCAAGGTGTTGGGCCATCGCATGCTCCTCCAGCGGATGCCGGAGAAGATTTTGAGGATATTTACCACTGCCTGGAGGCGGTGCTACAGGGCGTGCCTGAGGGCATGTGGTCGTGCATCTAGGATGAGGGCATCCTGGAGCAGTGTGTGGGAGTTCCGCTGCTGTGGAGGGCCATGGTGCGCGAGTAGCAATAGCAGGTGTTGCTATGACCAAATGGTTACCTGCTGGTCCAGAGGGACTAGTAGTGGGTGGGGAACCACCGCCTGAGGGAGGGGTAGGAGGTCGTGCTCTAGAGGCACCTTGAGTGTCACTCTATGTTTTTTTGTATTTTTGTATATAGGCTGGTGAGCCCATTTTGTATCGAGGTGCTTCGCTAGCCTGCGGACGTTTGTATATTTGTATGTAAACATTTTGATGGCACTGTGGACCAATTTATATATATATGAGTATACATTTTGGGATCTATGTGATGTTTACATGTTCTTTGTTAATGTGTTTGATGATGTCTAATTTATATATGTTTTGATAGGTTTTTGATATTTTTATGTATGTGTAGAGGTATCTTGATGTGATATATGCCAATCTAACACCATGTTAGCTAAGTTATCTATAATTTGATTCAATTGTCTTGGAATATGTGTAAATGTAATGAAATCAAAATGTCGAGATAAAAGTATAACCTGCAGGTATTTGAGAAAGAGGCAAGGATCGCGGATGCGGTAGACATTGTTGAGCTGGAGAAAAACTAGTTGAGAGTTGAGAAAGATGCTAAGGTGACGAATACGATGATGTTGGGAATCGACGAGGAGGCCAATGACGGCAGTGTATTCGTCTTGGTTGTTGGTGGCTGAACCCAAACATATGCTGCTAGAATGGAGCATTTCATGTGAGGGGGTATAGAGGGCCCAAGCTGCCGAAGCGATATTTTGTGTCCAATGGCTGGCCTCGTCGACATAACCGATGTGGTAGGCTGGTGGAAGAAGATTCTATCAATAGCACAATTGATAGTTTAGATGTGAGGGATGGAAAAAAGATTAAAAACACTATAAAAGAAATAACCTAAAGTAGAATGGCTATGCTTAGGTGTAAAATTTCTTTAAGTATAACCCGTTGACGGGTTCTTTGAGAGAGAGGCCTTCAGGAGAGGCCAGGATGTATGCGCCTTTGGTGAGGAAATGTTGGATAATGTAGGGGCCATGCCATAGTGACTCGAATTTTCCATGACCAAGAGTATCATGAGCGATATTGTAATAAAGGACGAGGTCGCCTTCGTGGAATGAGCAAAGGTTGACATGGCGATCAAAGGTGGCTTTTGACCATTTTTTGGCTACCTCATTGTTCTGTAATGAATATTGATGATCTTCATCCAGGGATTCTAAGTGCAGCAAGCACTGCTCCATTGGAGCAATGTTGGGTAATAGCTCAATTGCGGTGCGTAAGGTGGGAATTTCGCACTCAATGGGGAGAGTGGCCTCAACCCCATGGACTAGATGAAATGGTGTGAAACCAGTGGCCGTTTTCACGGCCGTATGGTAAGCCCATAGCACAGAAAATAACATATGATGCCAATTGGTCTTATGTTTATTAACCATGCGCTGTAACATGGTCTTGAGGACCTTGTTAACTTCTTCGACCTGTCCATTAGACTGAGGGTAATATGGTGATGAAAACTTGTGGGAGAATCCTAACTGAGATGAGAGTTCGACGAAAATATCATTCTCAAAGTGTTTCTGCAAGATACCAGATATATAAAATATGCAGAACATAAATAAAATGCTAGAAATGGCAGAATAACAGTAAAATATCCAGCATAATCTTCACAATAACACAAAAATGATATAAGAATAGCAATAGAAATAGCACTTTGATTCAAAAAGCAATGTTCACAGGCCTCTTCAAGGGGGCAACCTCCAATCGAGTAGTGCTCTGTTACAATAATCTCCAAGCTAGGGTTTTCATACCCTCGACCCTTATTTATACTAAATATGTCTATTAAGAGAAGCATCTAGAGGAAGATCCTTCTAGAAGTGGAAGCTTCTATTAGGTATTCTTACATCCACCTTATTCTATTTTATTGAAAGGCCTTATTAATATTGACCTTTATTACATCCAAATACATTGATATACCTATGTGCAGGTTAGGACCTTAACATGTCCACCCCCTTAAAAATAGCCTTGTCCTCAAGGCTTGAGATGTGGAAACTACTGCAGAATGGTAGTTGGTTCCCAAGTGGCATCTGTTGGAGTCATATCTTTCCACTGTACTAGCACTTCCTTGATGGTTCTCTAACGCAGGCGATGCTCATGTTGGTCCAAAATTTCTTCTGGCTGTAGCCAAATGGATCCTTCTTCAGCTAAGTCTGGAAGGTTGGTTTGAATTTGGCACCTGGTTCCAATCACCTTCTTCAAGCACGAAACATGAAAAACAGGATGTAGCTTCGACTGACTCGGCAGAGCTAACTGATATGTGACTTGTCCCACACGCTTGAGAACTGTGTAAGGGCCATAAAATTTGGGTGCTAGCTTCTGAAAATGTTCGGTCTTGAGGGAAGTTTGCTTATATGGTTGCAGTCTCAGAAACACCTAATCCCCTTCTGCAAATTGACATTCAGAGTGACCTTGATGTACTTGCTGCTTCATTCTATTCTGTGCCATGACCAAGTTCTCTTTAAGGGTATGAAGGATATCCTCTCAAACTGTAATTGTTTGTTCAACCGCCTGGACCTTCGAGGTACCTAGTAAGTATGAGAGAACTGAAGGTGGCTTCTGTCCATATACCACTTCAAAAGGAGTCATGCGAGTGTTTGTATGGTATGTAGTGTTGTACCACCATTCGGCGAGGGGTAACCATTGAGCCCACTGGTGTTGTTTTTAAAAGGCAAAGCACCTCAGATATGTTTCCAAACACTTGTTGACAACTTTCGTTTGACCATCCATCTGGGGATGATAAGCTGAGCTGAGATGCAATTGTGTGCCTTGTATCTTAAACAGTTCTTGCCAAAAATTGCTTGTGAAAGTTGGGTCTCGATCAGAAACAATAGAGTGCGGCATGCCATGAAGCTTGAATACCCAGTCCATGAAAATTTGAGCCACCGTGGATGCAGTAAATGGGTGGTGAAGAGTGAAAAAATGAGCATACTTGGAAAGGCGATCCACCACCACCATTATGATTGATTTATTCCCTGATTTGGGTAAGCATGTAATAAAGTCCATAGAGATATCCTTCCAAATAGCAGGGGGAATCGAAAGTGCTTGGAGGGTGCCTGGAGATTTGACTGTTTCTCCCTTGTTGCGTTGACACACCTCACATTCAGCAACAAACTTACATATGTCCTGTTTCATACCATCCCAGAAAAAAGAACGTTTGACTCGGTCATATGTTTTGGTGAACCGAGTGCCCTGCTATGGGTGTAGCATGAAGCTCAGAAAGCACCATGGATTTGAGCTTGGATTGTTTACTTAAATACAAGCGTCCTTTGTATTGAAGCTCATCCTGGAGTCAAGAGTACCTTAGGGGAGAAGGAGCCTTGTTCTACAGTTGCTGGATCAGATGCGAACTTTTGGGATCTTGAAGCCATTCATGGCACACAGCTTGGAGCCAATTGGGTACAATGAAGGAAAGAGAAAAAAGGGATCCTTCGTCTTCATATTTCTGGGACACTGCATCTACCATGACATTGTCTTTTCCCTTCTTGTAAATGATCTCATAATCATATCCAAAGAGCTTAGTGACCCATTTTTGTTGTTCCTGGGAGGAAATGCATTGTTCCAAAAAGTACTTGAGGCTTTGATGGGCGGTCTTAATTTGGAAGCATTGCCCCAAGAGATAAGGATGCCACAACTCAATGGCATGCAGAATTGCCAACATTTTTTTTTCATAATTGGGTTTTCCCAGATTCCTTTCAAACAGTTGCTTACTAGTGAAGGCCAAAGGTCGACCCTTTTGAATAAGGACATCGCCGATTCCTTTCCCTGAGGCGTCACATTCCAACACAAAGGTCTTTGTGAAGTCGGGAAGGGCCAGAACCAGAGTGGTGCACATGGTCGTCTTCAAGGTTTAAAAATCTTGAGCAGCTGCTGGAGTCCAAGTGAAAGAGTTATTTTTTAGGAGAGCCATGAGAGGTGCTGCAATCTTTCCGTAGTTCTTAACGAACTTGCAATAATACCCTGCGAGGCCCAAAAATCCACACAAGATTTTGAGAGTATTTGGGTGTGGCCAGTCTTGCATAGCTTCAATCTTTTTCGGGTCCACCCTGACGCCATCCTTTCCCACCAGATGACCCAAGTATTCTACTTCTGAGGCACCAAAAGAACATTTGGATTGTTTCAGGAAAAGTTGGTGCTGAGAGAGTAGGCGGAGAACTTGATCCACATGAGTAAGATGGTATGTCTAGGTTTTTCTATATATGAGGATATCATCAAAGAAAACTAAGACAAAATGACAGAGAAAAGGGAGGAAGACATGGTTCATGAGGCTCTGGAAGGTGGAGGGGGTGTTACACAAACCAAAGGGCATGACCAAAAACTCATAGTGGCCCTCATGAGTGCGAAAGGAGGTCTTGGGAATGTCAGCCTCTTTCATACGTATCTGGTGATAGCCCGAGAGAAGATCAAGTTTGGTAAAGAATTGGGTGCCACTCGATTCATCCAGGAGGTCATCAATAACAGGAATGGGAAATTTGTCTTTGATGGTCATTTTGTTCAGAGCACGAAAGTCAGGACACATTCTCCAAGAACCTTACTTCTTCA